>APFE031249324.1:39037-58638 GCA_000404065.3 Pinus taeda
GTATCTAAAATTTGACAAGTTTATGACTGAACAAGGTTATACTAGATGTCACTCTAATCATTGTGTTTATCTGAAAAAAAAAAATGATGGCAGCTATATTATATTGTTATTGTATGTAGATGACATGCTTGTTGTAGGGTCTAACATGCAAGAAATAAATGTGTTGAAAAGAAAACTGGCAAGTTCGTTTGCAATGTAGGATTTGGGAGCTGCAAAACAAATCCTTGGTATGAGAATAACTAGAGACAAGAAAAATCACAAATTAACATTGTCTCAAAATGAGTACATACAAAAGGCATTGAAAAGATTTAATATGCACAATGCAAAAATAGTTAGTACACCTTTTGCTAGCCATTTCAAACTTAGTAAGGAAATGTGCCCAAAGACCCAAGAATACATGGATTATATTTCTAAAGTTCCATATGCATTAGCAGTTGGAAGCTTAATGTATGCAATGGTCTGCACAAGGCCTGATATTGCACATGCAGTGGGATTTGTAAGTAGGTACATGAAAAATCTAGGAAAGGAACATTGGATGGCAGTGAAATGGATTCTCAGATATTTGAAAGGTACCACAAATCAAGCATTGTGTTTTGGTGGTTCAAACATTTCTCTATAGGGATATGTTGATGCAGACATGGCAGGTGATAGAGATAACAGGAGGAGCACTACAGGATATGTATTTACTATAGGTGGAATAGCTTTCAGTTGGGTTTGAAAAATCCAAAGTGTTGTTGCACTTTCAACAATAGAAATAGAGTATGTTGCTGCTACAAAGGCTACTAAAGAAATTATTTGGTTACAAAGGTTTATGGGTGAATTAGGTAAGGAACATGATATGGGCACATCATACAGTGATAGCCAAAGTTTGATTCATCTTACAAAGAACTCAACATTTCATTCCAGGACTAAACACATACAGCTCAAGTACCATTTCATACGATCAGTGTTGGAAGATGGAGAGTTGAAGCTAGAAAAGATACACACTAGCCAGAATCCTGCTGATATGCCAACAAAAGTTGTAACAAGGGAGAAACTGAGAATATGCTCAGCTTCAGTTGGTCTTCAAGGATGATGATGAAGATGAGAAATAGCCAAGTCCAAAGAGGAGTCATTGTCCAGCAAATGAAGCAGCGATGGAGTTGCTACAATCATTCTCCAAGTGGGAGATTGTTGTGTGTGGAGCATCATTGTTCAGAGGTCTTTGTTTCAGTCGGATGTATACCCCAGGAAGTTTTTACACCCCTCCACGCAGGGGGGTGCGGGGGGGACTTGTCCCCCCCACGGGGGTTTGCGGGGCTGGATCCCCCCTGGCTGGGGGGTCTGGGGGCCAGCAGTCCCCCAGCGGGGGTTTCAGGGGTAACATCCCTGAAGCTAAAAACAGATGTAAAATCGCCTTGTAAAATTATAGTAATTTCTAGTCAATCTGGGCCATTCATTAGGCGGATGATCTAACGGTAGAACTTATGTTTAGTTTAGGGTTTTCTGCCCTAGAAGGCAACCCCTCTCTTTGTATTAGGGCATTGTATTTGAGGCTGTGTAATAGATGTGTATTCTCTGAGTGAGAAACAGAGAGGTGAGACTGTGAGAAAAAACATAGGATATTACAGCGGATCTGTTGTAGGTTGTATCTCTTCATTTTGTTGGATAATATAAAGGAAGGACTGGTTGTTCAGGGTGGACATAGCCCAAACTAGGTGAACCATGTATATCTGTGTCTCTCTTATTTTATGCATTTTCTGTGTTTATATTTCTGCAATATCTTATGTGTTCCATTGCTCCATAATATATAATTTTCTAACATCACCGATTTATTTTTCTACAAACAATGTTTAGATTGTTGGGTGAGGGACGTAGACTATGTAGTGGTTCTTCAGCAAGTAGGGTCTGAAATGCTTAACCACCTTGTAAATTGCATATGCTTGTTTGTCAATGGTAGGGTAGTTGAGTTCGGGCCCTTGCATGCTTGCGCTCATGAAGGATATGGGATGTTCATCATTCATCTCGTCCTTCTGAGTGAGAACTGTAGCGAGCGAATTATCGAAGGTGAAGGTGTATAGCAAGAAGTATTTTCTGAAGTCTAGGTCATAAAGTGTAGGTGTTTCTGGAATAGCCTACTTGATATGAGTGAATGTGTAATTTTCCCTCTTGCCTCAGCTATAGATTGCATCCTTCTTGGTCATGTTTTGCATGGGTTTGACTATATATGCATAATCCGAGATGAACTTCTTGAGGAAGTTTATCTTTCCCAAGAAGGACTGCATAACTTTTTTGTTGGCTAAGTGAGGGATCCGTGTGATAGTTTGGACCCAGTCTGGATCAACCTTGATCCACTTTTGGCAACGATGTGTCTGAGAAGGTTCCCCTTAGACACTGCGAATATTCTCTTTTTAGGATTCAAGGAAATCCCATATTTCCGACATCGCTCAAAATTTTCCTTCAAATGGTGTATGTGGTCCTCACGTTTCCTTGAGAATACAATCACATCATCAAGGTATACCACTACTCTTTGTCCAATGATTTCATGAAAAATGATGTCCATGGCACGCTGAAAGGTTACACCTGCATTCACAAGCCCAAATGACATTCGTTTGTATCCGAACATACCCCACTTGGTATGAAAGGTAGTTTTGAGTTTGTTAGGTCCTGCAACTAGAACCTGATTGTATCTTGAAAAACCATCAAGTTAGGAAAACATCTATGCCCCAGATATTGTTTGCAAAATGTGGTCCATAGATGGCATGAGGTAGTTGTCTTTTCCTGAGGCATTGTTCACGTTCCAGAAATCAACACACAAGAATATTTCTCTGGGCTTCTTATGTACATGAACAAGGTTTGAAACCCAAATAGAATGACAAACTTTGTATATGATCCGTGCATCCAACGGCTTGGTGATCTCTTTATATATGAGCAGTTCAAGTGACGGATGTACTTTCCTCAACTTATGTTGATATGGCTTGACCCCTTCTTTAATCGGAATTATGTGTTAGATTATTCTTATGTCATAAATTTTCTGATCATCTTATTTCCATGCAAACACATCCCAGTATCATTTGAACAAGCGGACAAAGGCTTGCCGCTCTTGCGGCATGCAACACGTATCGATATTGACAAACGTCAGATCTTGTGTTGTTCCCAAGTTGATCAGCTTGTGCATCATCATGGAACTTTCAGTTTTGCTCTTCCTTGGCACCTGAAAGCATTCTTGTAAGTCATGAATCTTTTCCAATGTTGTCACTCCCTTCGGGATGAGGTGGCCTTTCTTGCTACCAGCTTCTACTTGCTTGTAGAGATAGTTCGTGCTCGTCTTTGTCTATTACTACATACTTGAAGGTGTCAGTGTTGGCCATGAAATGCAGTATCTATTGATACATGCGTAAATTATTTATGTTATCCAGGACAGATGGTCTATAGAAAATTTCAATAGTAAATCTATCCCTAATAGGTGACACCCTAGAGGTTGTGTTTGTTAGAGCATTGGCTATTGCTTGTTAGAGCATTGGCTATTGCATTACATGTACATGGTACAACATTGATGTTAAATGATTGGAATTTAGAGATCAATTGCCATATCTCTTGCTGGTAACTTTTGAGATGCAGTGATAAATAATGAATGGTGTTACGTACCTGTTGTACCACTATCTTTGAATCACTTACCACTTTGAGTGTGACCACGTTGAGTCTAATGGACTTCTGCAAGCCCAACACAAGTGCTTCATACTCAGAAACATTGTTTGTTCACTTGAACTCTAAGCGACTCAAGATCACATTTTTCCTGTAGTTTGGGTCGATCAAGACACACCCAACTCCTGAGTCATCTTGTGTCTTTGATCTGTCGAAATACATGGCCCACAACTCATCTGTACACAAACCATTTGACACACATGCACTATTGCAATTGTTGTTGCTACTGTTATTGCTACTATTACTACACTGTATTTTACATGCTTCATTTCCATCAGTTGGGTAAGGAAGGAGATCCAGTTATGTGTCTAGTGGGGTTGGGGTTGGCCGTACAGGATAACACCCAGCGTTTTTTCGAGGAGGTAGTTGCCAAATACGAGTTTTGAAAAGTCCAACGATTCATTTTCTCCATTAATGGAGGGAAACCTAAGTTTTCTTTTTCCATCCAAAGTGTGTTTAGAACAGTTGAAAGTGATCCAGGAGGTGTGCTTGCTCCCTTGTTGGTAGAGGCTACGTTGTCCGTTGTTTTTTATACCAGTGCACACAACAGGATGTCCCACTGACTCTAGATCTTAGCTAACTTGAACAAACTTATGTTCGCATGACTTTTCTTCATGTTATCCACAATATTGTAATCTAGAGGGGTTAGAATCACCGAGGTGTTTGGGGTAATATTGGTGATCGTGTTGTCCGACAGAGTATTCTACAATTTTCTTCTCATGGACGTACTCTTTTCTGCTACTGTGTTCCTGGGTTTGCTTTTTTTTTTCTACTTTGGGACAGCAGGTGGGTCAACCTTCCTCATTAGCAGTTTCATCTTTTCTTGCACTTCCCCAACTATGGGGGGAACCCCTTTACTCCTAATATAGTAACAATCATTTTTCTTTTGGGGTTGTTTCTCGGTTTTCGTCTTCATCGCTTCTTGCAAGAACTGATACATGTTTAACACATGCCCAGAACTTGATGTCTCATCAGGTGCAACATCTTCGTCATTATTTGTATCTCCCAATTTTTCCTGCATACTCTTCTCCTTTTCAAATGTGTGACTGCATATTGAGTCTACAACTCGCTTCTAGTCTGAACAAGAATTCTCTAGGTGACCATCTTCATGAAATGAACAAAATTCAAGGTTCGCGCACCATTCGAGTTGGAACACAAAGCTCTGTGTATTTTTCACTGGGATATTGTTGTTGCCTAATGACATGTTTCCTTGTCTCTATCTCGGTGGATGGTTGCTTGCATATGTGTATGTTTTCCATTGTTTAAGCTTAGACACTTCTGATGTCAAGTTCTTCACAAGAAGAGTGAGGGTTTCAATATCACTTGTTTCCTTGTCTCTAAACTTGCTCGTCGTTGCCTAGGAATTCCTGCTCAAATCCCTGGAGTCCTTTACTGGTTCATCATCCTTGATGACTCTAATTGTGCATAGGTCTTTCTCAACAATGATTTCCTCTTCACAGTTTTCAAGTAACATTGGTTTCACAGCTCGTTTGACGAACTTGTTGGCAGTGTGGACATGTAGTAATCAACACTAATAGAGTCATGAGGCTTCATGTCCACTACAAACTTGTTTAATATGCATAGAAACCTCTTATTGAAGTATTTTACCTTTTCTTTCCCTCCATATTGAGGCCTCCCAATTCTTTGAGTAACATGGTTGGGGTCTTGTCATCAACAATTTTTTCTAGAAACATGTGTTTGAACGCACTCTAGTTCTATATGGAGTTGGCTGGAAGGCTGTGAAACCATGTACCTACATGACCATCTAAGGTACATGGAAACAATTTACATTCTACGCCATCGTACCGTACCTCAAGGGTCTGCAGTTGCAAGTAGAAGTAGTCCAAATGGTCTTCTACCTTCACTATGTTGTTAGGGTTGAACTTGATGCTCACTCTCTCCACTTGCTTTGGCATCTTGTGCAAAGCACCCAGGCTAGCCAATGGTCCCTGAGTCATCTATTCCAGATTTTGGTCAGCCATCTCTTCTTCTTCAAAATTTGATGGTTCTGGCTCTGAGTTTGTTTGTTCGTCTCCACCTCCACTTCCTCCACTACATTCCCATCCACCTCCTGTGCCAGAGTCTGAGCCCAAGATTACAAGGTTGTCTCTTTCTCCCTATCAGAATATCGGAGGCTCCTCTTCGTCTTCAATAGCTTCTGCCAGACCTTCGAGTGTGGAAAGAACTGCTTCTTCCACTGATGATACAACTACCCTTACGGGAGTGGTTTTTGGCTTCCTTGATGCATATGGAAGATTTTGTATTCTTGGGATCAGTCTGGCTGCTTTCACAAACTAGCGGGTGATGGGATGGATGGAGCAAAGGTGGTGATATGGAATTTCGTGTTCCGTCCTGAGAGGTGAGGAGTAACCAACTACAAAGTTGCACATAGGTGAGAGGGAGTGTGAGTTATTTCCTTAACTAGATATTTGATGATTGAGTGTGAGAGTACATTCAACCATAAACAACTAGTGTCCCTCCTTTTGGTGCCAAAAACGTTGACGATGTTAGACCCGCCAACATTAAGGGAATCACCCCAGTATGAATTCCCAACTAGAACTCACACCATTTGGTGTGGGAGACCCATCCGATATGATGGCTTGGTTGCCATTATCTTAAATGTTTGTCTTAGCTCTTGCTTGTTAGCACAAGAGAGTGGTATTATTTGTCTTTGAGTAGTGAGGTTCGCGTGCCTAGTGATTGATAGTGTTACTTGTGTTAAGGTTCTTTCACCGAAGCGACAACGGGTGGGAGTGAGTCCCAAGTCAGATGGGAGGAATCCCAACTGTATTAAGAACACACAACACAATAGGACATGCATAGCTTCTAGAGGAGGAATCCACATGGATGCGACAGTCACAACACACAAGGGAAGATAACATGTACAACACTCAACGGGATATCCGTGCAAGTGTGACAGTCATTATAAAATTTTTACGTGAAAGATTATGTCTGATGTTCGAGAGGTAACCAACACTAGAAAGACAACATTAACAACTTATATAACACATTTTCATTAGTATATATGTATTAGAAAAGTTGAATGACTCGAAGTGTTAAACACAGGTTAAAACAACATGCATTACAAGTGTTCAAAATGAATCTTACAAAAAGTTACAACACATGTGTGAAAATATGTTGGCTTGTTAGCAGGCTTTTGAATTAAGCAAAAGTTCCAAGACACATTGATACACCACTAACCCTGTGGGAGGGGCATTGGAGCCACTATTTACTTCTCAAAGAAAATATTACATACTATCAAGGATATGTGGGAGGAGCCAAGGTGAAAAAGTCCTTTGCATTTACAAATGAGGAGGTATTTATAGCTAAGGGTGAAACTGACCCTTGTGACTATTCGACTTCCCTCATGACTGTTTGAATTCCATGACCTTTCAACTTTACATGACTCTTCATATGACAAGTGGGTCTCTTGGACTTCCATGTTACATTACATTGACCAACAATATGGCCCATAGTAGTGACGTGGATGACATGACTCATGACAAGACTCGACATGACAATGCTGGTACATTTGCACTGCTACCGGTGTGTATGTTGAGCTGCAGTGCTGCTAGGTGATGGATGTCCTCATGGTGTGTCACAACTTCGCCTCCACATGGCAAGGTGCACAGAGTCTTCGATGGTCATTGGGTTCACTTGACGTTGCATTTTCCTGTTGCTCCTTGCTTGTATGTTCGCATGCTTCACAAGTTCATTCGTTCATGAAAAGTGCATGTTTGTCTATCCATCCATTCATGAACACATCTTTCCATGATTGTCCATTTTTGAACACATATTTTTGCATGCATCGTTTATTCATCCATTTGTGAAAAGGTCCTCTTGCATGTACTCCCCTTGTTCATCCCATCCGTCGTCGCACCATGTTTGTTTGTATACCCATATTTGCAGTCACTCATGATGAGACGACATCAAATCCATAAATCTCCTAGTCTACCATGATGCATGATCATTTCGGATGTAGGAAACTGGGAGAGAAGGCGAGGTTACAAAATGATGTGAGGCAAGCTTCGAGCTAGGATGGAGGCTCTGTGCACTACTGGTGAAAACTGCGCAGAAGTCACGAGGAGATGGTGATGGGAAATGTGCATTGACAGTGACTGTTCACAGGATCTGGCTTGGCTGGAGGACAAATCTGCACAATTTTTGGGAGGAGAAGTTTGGGCTACAGGAAGGTTGGGCAAGAAAAATTTGCAAAATTTCTGGAGGGAGCGGGCAGCGGGACCTAGAAGCAAAAACTGCGTAGTTCCTGGAGGGAGATGGAAGCAAGCTACAAGAAGCTTAGCCGAGAAAACTACGCAATTCCTAGAGGGAGCTAGCAGCAGGCTTCTAGGAGTTGCTGGCGGGAAAAAATGCATTGATACTGGGAAGCTAGCCTGCTGAACCCCTCTGTGTAGTTTCTGAGCTGAGTGGACTACTAGGCAACATAGGCTTGCTCATGAAATTTGTGCAGTTTTTCAGGTGAGTAGTCGATCCACTGACTGATGGGATGGCTGGGAAAACTGTTCAGTTTTATGAGGGAGACAGGGACGAACACTGGGTGTCCATTTGGCCTAGCTGTGCAATTTTCTCAGTTAACGGAGAAGGCATGGTCTGCAACCTCTGTGCAATCTCTTAGGGGAGTCAGTCTTAGGGTGACTGTCAGGTCAAAATCTTTGGTTGAACAACAAGAGGGTTGATTGATCAACTTGTGGGCAACGCAGCTTGAAATGGCTTGTTGGGTGCTTATGCATTGTTCTAGGTGACAGTCGATCAAGTCGATGGCAGGGTGAAGGTCTAGCAGTTAGAGGGTGATCTATTCATCAGAACTTTAGTAGAACGAATAATTGTTTGAGAGAGTGAAGTGGTTCATACGTGAACTTGTAAACACACACTTACATAACATGACGATGAGAGGACTCAAACCATACAAAAATGTATGTTTAACATGACCGATCTAAAGTGCAAGTCGATAAGCGTGACGCTTGTGATTGATCATTGGATGACCATGACGATGCTTGCGCAACAATTTATACGACTTCATGTGTGAGCATGAAGGATGTTTACATAGTGAACACAACATGTACACATGGAGAAGAGACCTTGTGTATGACTAGAACATGGTCGCAAGCAAAACATTGTTACCAACATGCAAAATCTTCCCATTGAATGGTTAAGCAAGGTGGGTGAAAATACTCACACAAGCTCACGGGGTGAACCAAAGTGCGTGCAAACATCGAGTAAAACTCTCAAAGAAGGCTCCAAAATTGGATGCAGGCCAAAATTTTGGAGGGTTTTGTAGCTACTACAACAGAACCTAAGAGTGAAAAAATTATTTGTGTTGGATATTCTGAAGATGTCAAAGGATATAGACTTCTTCAACCTAAATCCAAAACTGTTATCATTAGAAGAGATGTAAAGTTTGTTGAAGATATATTGGGCTACGAGCCTAGTTCGGTGAATATGCCACCTATCTCTATCCCTTCTACTTCTGAAAATATTTCTTCTTCAGATGATGACAACGAGGATGAAAATCCTCCCCCACCTTCCCGGGATCCTCCTTTAGCTCCTCAGCTTCTGAAATTGGTCCACGCTACTCAGGATGCAACAGGTTCTCTTATAGGTGATCCTACAAATCAATGTCATACACATTATCAGTTCAATAAAGCCTCTTTTTTACTGGCTCAAACTTCAACGAATCATGATCCTAACACCTTTAAAGAAGCTTCAGTCCATCAAGATTTGGATGCAACTATGAATTAATAATATCGTTCACTATTGGAAAATGATACATGGGACCTTATTCCTCTTCCAAAAGGACGAAAATATGTTAGATGCAAATGGTTTTATAGAACTAAGTTTGGACTAGATGGAAAGTTGATAAACATAAAGCTCGTCTTGTTGCTAATGGTTTTTCACAAGTTGAATGCATTAACTATACTGAAACTTTCTCCCCTATTGCCAAAATCAACTCTATCCACTTGTTCTTTCCCTTGTTGCCTCTTTCAAATGGGAAGTCTATTAGATGGATGCTAAATCTACCTTCTTGCATGGGTACTTGCATGAAGAAATCTATATGGAATAACCTCTTGGCTTTATACAAATAGACTCCAGCCTTGTATGTCAGCGTAAGAAATCCCTTTATGGTCTCAAGCAAGCCCCTTGGGCTTGGTATGCCAAAATGGATAACTTTCTTGACGCAAGCCTAAAGCTTGCAATACCCAGGAACTTCAACTCTGTTCTTATCCAAAGAATTCATCATTATATACCCAAGTCAAAACCTCAACAGTTGGCAATTCATACAATACCATTTAATTGCGGAATCCTTCCAACATAAATCCCATACTACTCACCCATCACTTCCATTATTTGTTTCAATTCAACAACATGAGTATATAAGATCAAATAATAGTGTGAATTCAATATTTGAATAAAAACCAATTTGCATTATAACAAAGTTCCACTTTTGAACCCAATACAAACCTCAGTCACAACTTATTATACCAGCTCTGTTCAAATTCCATTCGGTTTAAACATACCTGTGTTATTAAGCATTGTCCATCCTCTAGCTCAAACTCTGCTTTTAACATTGTCATCAAAATTCAATAAAAAGATGCGGCTCTGCTACCATTTCAATCTCACATAAAACCTTTCATCCCAAATTCAAATCTTGAAACTCTTCGGACATTCCCATAAACAATCTCAAAATATATTGGCTGGATTCAATTAAAGAGTGCACCCTTACCTTTGAAACTTCGATGCTTACTCCTCATATGTATGCCCACTAACTAAATTTCAAACAACAAACAGCTCGAAGTGTTTGTTAACAAAACAGCTCGAAGTTTTTCATTTCAGCAACCTGTTTATATGGTTTTACAACACGGATTTTTAAACAACCTCCATAAACAAAGGCGCCCATATATTAAGACTGTGTCTGGCAATCATTTTCATGCTTATAGCTTATATCTTAGTCATTCTAGACTGCGCCCTTCAGATTCTTCAACAATCGAACTATTCGACTCATGAGATTTATCTGTTTCAAAAGACCATTGTCATAAAACATACCTGTTTATTGAAACGCTGTCATCATGGCATAAGTTTTCATCTGAATGTCTCTGCGTTTCCTCCAAGTCAACTACAACACGCACTCTTTACAGATCATTCATTTGTGTCCAAACCTGGAATAAATTCTGATAGCAAATTTCAATTGGATTTAACCTTCATTCTAAGGCAATTTCTAAACCCAACATTGATTTAAGAACTGATGTCGATTCCTATGAATCGAACCATTCAACTCAACTTATATCAATCACTGTCTTTGCAGATATAATGTGCTGCCAAATACCACGATTTCTTCTCGGAGAAAAACGTTTCCTCTGCTTCTGATGCAGAACAGAGACAAATAAAGTAGGAGAGCCAATGGCGCAGATGCTTATTCCTTCAATCGACCTCCCATTTCAATACATCTCCAGGCTACACGTGGACTTTAGCATTCTACGCATCCACATTCAGAATTCACTCCAGGTACTCTATAACATAATTTCTCCAACACCGCCTCACAGTAGATCCTTCATTTCTTTGTAGAACGTCCGGTAAAAAAAAACCTGTTTCAATTGACATGGGTAAAACAGACCTCTGCGTTAATATTAAAACATAACTCTGTCTTGGTTTACTTCGATTAGATCATACTTCACCGGATGTATATTTAATTATGTATTGTCTTGCAATGTAATTTCATACAGCTTTATGACTACCGTGCGCCCTTACTACTAATCAAAACAGAAAAGCAATCGATTTACTCAACACACCCAGTTTTCCTCTGGCAATTAATAACATCGATTCT
Organism: Pinus taeda; assembly: GCA_000404065.3. Taxonomy (NCBI): domain Eukaryota; kingdom Viridiplantae; phylum Streptophyta; class Pinopsida; order Pinales; family Pinaceae; genus Pinus; species Pinus taeda. The sequence goes on from APFE031249324.1 coordinate 50,562, forward strand.
TCAGTTCATGTGTAGAGTGTCAACACACATTAATTCACACGGATTTATTATTCCAACTAACCACTGTAATTTCAATGTTATATAATATCGATTTCTGCAACCATGTGCAGAGCCATATCTCAAAATTTATTAAACGCAAACATGTTCATACAGAATCGAATTCAGCATACTCATATGTATATAAAAACAAACATTCACAAAGAGCTTTCTATTCATGGCCCGATATGCAAATCTATGGCCCTTTTCCAAATTTCCCGAAGGCTTCCAAGTAGAACCCTTGCTCACTTCTCACGCTCACTCACCCCTTCTTCATGCCTTTGAGGCTTGATGAATTTATACAATTTAAAAATGAACTAATCAAATGCTCAATCCCTTCAATTTCTCAACAAACCCCTAAATCTCTCAACATCCCTAAAGGATAGATCTTTATCCCTAAAATCCTTCAACTAATTAAATTCTCTCATATCCTGTTATTAAACAAAAAGATATTTACAAAAATCCTCACCTTCTCCTATTTATTCAAATTAATTAATAAAATATTAAAAATTATCACACCCCCTTTTAACATATTTACAAAATAAAAAAATGCCCTTGATGCTCCTGCATCATTTCTTTTAGATACTATCTTTTCTAGGTGTCATTTTGAAAATACTATCTACACTAAGAAAGTGGGCAAGTCTCTTATAATTCTTGTTCTTTATGTTGATGATCTTATCCTTACTGGTAGTGATCCCAAACCTATAAAGGATGTGAAGTCTAGCCTTAAACAACATTTTGAAATGATAGACTTAGGACACTTGCATTATTTTCTTGGTATTCATGATCTAGGTGGATGTTGGTGGCCACCCATCTATCCCACTTGGACCCCCACAACTGTCTCTTTCAGCTTTTCAGTTTCCTTAATTGCAGCACAATTTACTATTTTTAATAGTTTTTCGGGTCCTGAACTTCCGGAGTTGTTTTGAGGCCTTAAACGACGTTTTTTTGGGAAATCTGCGAGCAACATGAGTCCATGGACCGATGTTACTCTTCCCAAAGTTGTAGTGCTTAGATAGATATTTCTAACGAGTTATTGTATGCGCCAAACAAAGATCGGGTGCCAAAGTTATGACCCTAGGAAATTGATGTATCAATTTACCTAAACGGGGCCCACAATTTGGTGTTTCATCTTCTAAGGTTAGGTTTGGGGATGTGAAGGGTTTTCCATTGTTTCTCAACAATAAATAGGCCTTGGAGCCTCATTGTAACATAGTTCAGAGGCAGGTAGCCACCACATCTCTTCTCAGAGATAAGCTACCATCACCCTAGTTGTTTATTTCCATTTTATGTTTGTAAGCATATCTTAGTATTTTACATAAATGAAATGAAGTATTATTTCCACTGCATCTTTGTGTTTATGGTTATCTCTGTAATTTTTTGTGTTCCTGTTTAAATACAGATCAGTGGTATCAGAGCGGTCTGCTTTTTCTCTGTTTTTCTTTGCACGTCCCCAACGAGGTTGGGATATAAGGAGTTAAGGCTTGAACTGGTCGAACCTTTGCAAGACCAGCCTCACAAAACCCGACAGCCTCCAATGGTGGATGAAAATAAATATGACAGAGAAGGAGATCCTATCAAAATCTTGCTCGAAGAAGCCCTAGAGCGACAAAGGAATGCAATGATGGACAACTTTTCCCAGATCCTTCAACGACTAACCAGGGGCGACGCATCAGCTTCCCACAACTACTCTAGAAACGCCACACCATTTAAGGCACAAGTTTATTTTGACATCCCCATATTCAAGGGTCAAATAGATGCATATGATGTAGATAAATGGTTAAACCTACTAGATGGGTATTTTTCTGTTCATGAATTTTCGAGTTGGGAAAAGATTGCTTTTGCTCTTCTTAAAGCAGCCCCCCATGTCAAGGACTGGTGGGAAACCTATTACGAGCAGAAGGATGAAAGCACAGACTCACTATTTTCAGCCGCACCCACTTGGGATTCATTTCGGGATGCCATCAATGAGCAGTGATACCCTGTCAAAAACTACGAGGACAAATACATAAAGTGGACCACACTACGATAGGGAAGGGACCAAGATGTGCTAGAGTTCATCAACATTTTTTATGCCCTTCACACACAGTTGGATATTAAAGATTCTGATCTGCATCTGGTATTCAAATATCGCGGCAGCCTACACAGATATATCCAGGAAGAGATGGAGTTCCTGAACATCTCCTCGCTTGGCACGACGTATCGATATGCTGTCAAAATTGAGCAAAAGTTCAAACAGAAGAAACGAGACTTTGGATCTGTGAATCTGAAGACCAAAGGACAAATCCAAGGCAAGGTGACCCAAGACAACCCATCGAAGCCGCAAGAAAAGAACAACACCATGAAGTCAAAAAAGGACATAGGAAAGTGGTGTGAGTTCCACAAGAGCCCCACTCACAACACAAGTGAGTGTCAGACCAAGCAGTCACTAGTGGCTGAGTTGAAGGCTTCCGAATTAGATGCATGTTCCAACCCTGAACTAGAACCCAACAAGGGGAATGGCGAAGGGAAGTAGATCATTAATGCGGATCTCAATGCCACTGTTGCCACCACCAAGATCCAGAAAAATGAGTCTGAAGATCCAGATGAGGGGCAACGTCTTTTCCACTCACAGATGTGGGTGAAGGGTTCGCTGCTGCAATTCATTGTCGAAAGTGGTAGCCAAAAGAACCTCATTTCAGCAGGGGTCGTGAAGCGATTGGGCCTACCGACTACACCACACCCATAGGTGTACAATATTGGTTGGCTTCATGAAGGATGAGATCTCAAAGTTCACCAGCAGTGTCGCCTTCCCTATAGCATCAAGCCCTTCATAGATGAGGTACTGTGTGAAGTTGCACCTCTGGATGTTTGTGATATTTTATTGGGCCAGCCATACTTGTGGAGGTGACATGTTGTGTATGAGTCAAGGCCTCGCGCTGTCATTATTTCTTTGAATAATTCATTACACAGGATACCAGAGGTAGCCCCACCTACCGCCACCTCTTTGATCACTGCCAAGAAAGGCAACAAGCTCATCTCCCAGACTAGGAAATTCATTTTCTATCTGGTTTGCTCCCAAAATAAGGGGAAGATCGTCACCACATCCATGACCCCCGCGAAGTGTTCCTCAACGCAACAACAACAACAAAGGGATACAGTCATGACAGAACATAGGAACAACTTCTCCTCACCCACAGGGGTACCACACAAGCTTTAGGTGGGCAACAAAGTCTAGTTCCATCTACAGAAATAACGCTTTACAAGAGCCCATCAAAAGCTCCAACCATGCCGACATGGTCCTTACACCATTACCAAGGCTATGGGAAATAATGCTTTATAGCACAATAGTCCTCCATTCCTTTGCTTGCTCCGAGTGTTCAATGTGGAACGCCCTCGACCATGCTTCCCACTATTATTGGACACATCAGAGATTGCAGAACAACTCACCAGGGACCAAGTTTAGCAGATGGAGGAACTCAACGCAATGGGGACCATTTCTTCCTAAGGGGGGAGGAATGATCCAGGTGGATGTCGGTAGCCACCCTCCTATCCCACTTGGACCCCCACAACTATCTCTTTCAGCTTTTTAGTTTCCTTAATTGTAGCACAATTTACTATTTTTAGCAGTTTTTTGGGTCCTAAACTTCCGAATCCATTTTAAGGCCCTAAACAACATTTTTTGGGAAATCTGGGAGCAACATGGGTCCATGGACCTATGTTTCTCTTCCCAAAGTTGTAGTGCTCAGACAGATCTTTCTAATGAGTTATTGTATGCGTCAAATGGAGACCAGGTGCCAAAGTTACGACCCCAGGAAATTGATGTACCAATTTACCCAAACGGGGCTCACAATTTGGTGTTTCATCTTCTAGGGTTAGGTTTTGGGATGTGAAGGGTTTTCCATTGTTTCTCAACAATAAATAGGCCTTGGAGCCTCATTGTAATATAGTTAGAGGAAGGTAGCCACTACATCTCTTCTCAGAGATAAGCTACCATTGCCCTAGCTGTTTATTTCCATTTTCTGTTTGTAAGCATATCTTAGTATTTTATTAATGAAATGAAGTATTATTTCCACTGCATCATTGTGTTTATGGTTATCTCTGTAATTTTTTGTGTTCCTGTTTAAATCCGGATCACTTCAAGTCTTGCAATCCAAAGAAAGTATTTCCCTTTCACAGTCCAAGTATGTCTACGATCTTCTACGCCACTTTCATATGGAAGACTGTAAGCTAGCCCCTTCCCCTTTCAATCTGGAGCCAAAATTTCAGACACTTGTACTTCCCCTGAAGTTGATGATACCTTATACCGAGAGCTTTTTGGAAAACTTTTGTATTTGACACATGCTCATCTTGACCTTTCCTTTATTGTTGGCCTTGTTGCTCAGTTTATGCAAAACCCACATGAAATTTATTGGAAAACTATGGAAATAATAATTTGATATCTTTGAGGTATAGTTTAGTTTAGGATTTATTATAGTGCAAAAGAATCTCCTCTATTGGTTGGTTTCACTGATTCCGATTAGGCTGGTGACCTTGATGAGCGGAAGTCTATCACAAGTTATATCTTCACTCTTGGTTCTGGACCTATTACATGGGCTTGCAAGAAACAAAATTCCATTTCTCTTTCTTCATCGGAAGTAGAGTATTGTGGCATTGTTGAAGCTAGTAAGGAAGCCCTGTGGCTTCGTTAGATCCTGTTAGAGTTCGGTTTTCAACAACAACATCTGACTACACTTTGGTGTGATAATCAAAGTGTCATTCAACTATGCAAATATCCAGTCCAAATCAGCGCATAAAATACATTGAACTACACATGCATTTCATCATAAAGTTCATTCATGACCATGTTCTTGAAGTGCACTATTGTTCAACCAATGATCAAGTTGCAAACATCTTTACAAAGGCTCTCACAGAGGCGAAGTTTACTAAACTTCGATTTATGGTTGGAGTTCAGGAAGTTGTCACTAAGGGGGGATATGCTCTAATACCTCCTTCCTTCTCCTATTGTGTCATCTTTGTACATCCTTCAATCCTATCCCAAATTGTTCTTAAGGGGGGATGTTAGGATATCCCGACACGTAGGAAATAATTAAGTACAACTTGGTCTAGTGTATAGTTAGGTAAAGTGTGTTTCTTTAGTATGTACTTATTGTAACTTATAACCTGAAGGTCACAATATGTTCTAGACATGAAGTGATCTGAGGTTTCATTCTCTCCTCAGTATTACTGACACTAGGTCTATGGCTTAACACCCGATTGGTCCATGATCTCTATTTAAAGAGCATAGAGGGTCATTTGTTAGGTGATCGTTCATGAGAGAAGCTTATGTAAATTTTATTTATTTTACATTAATAAATTGACTAATGATCCAGGTGGATATTGGTGGCCACTCGCCAATTCCACTTGGACCCCCACCATTGCTTCTTTCAGTTTTCTCAGTTTCGTCAATTATAGCACAATTTACTATTTTTAGCAGTTTTTCGGGCCTAAACTTCTGGAGCCGTTTTGAGGCCATAAATGACATTTTTTGGGAATTCTACTACAAGTGATTTGTTGTCTAAAATCATCTTTTCCGTCATAGTTCTCGAAGAGATCTTTCAAATGGGCTATCATGCGTGTCAAACAGAGATAATATGACCAATTCGCACCCCCGGGAAGTTGGCTGTCCAACTCACCCCGACGGGGCCCATAAATTCTTCGTGTTACATCTCCTCGGGTTAGGGTTTTGGTTGTTTAGGGTTTTCTCTTATTGTTCAATAATAAAAAGGCCCTTGAGCCTCATTGTAAGACAGTTCAGAGGCATGTAGCCGCCACATCTCTTCTCAAAGATAAGCTACCATCGCCCTAGCTGGTTTATTTCCATTCTTGTTTGTAAGCATATTTCAGTATTTTACATTAATGAAATGAAGTATTATTTCCACTACATCTCTGTGTTTATGGTTATCTCTATAATTTGTTGCGTTCCTATTTAAATCCAGATCAACTAAAGTGGTTGTGTTGGCTCAGGCCGTGGATTGTTTCCCTCTTTGAGGGTTTTAACCACGTCAAGAATATTGGTGTACCGATCTATGATATGTTTGTGAGTGATGGCCTGTGGTGTTCTATTTAAGGAACTTACCTTGTAAATTCCTACAATACGAAGGACATTTGTATAGTCATTTTGAAAGACAATTACTACAAACTATATAACGTCCAAAATTGAGACCATTAGTTGCAAAAGTGAGCATTTTAATGGATTGTTGAAGTATAGATATTTTCTTGGACATTTTTTATAAAGTCGATCACCCAAAATCTTGTAGTGAAATCCAAGACAGACTATGTGTGGAAGGCAAAATGTCATTGCTAGATTAGAAAGAGCTAGAAATCCAACAAACATTTGATATGCAAGGATAATGAATTAAAGAGACTTAATAATGAGCAAGGGAGTGAGATATATAGACAAGGGAATGTTTGAGTGGTTTAGCTTGTCGATACACTTGTTGTAAGGGTAATTTCTTTTCAACAATCAACCCACAAGGCCCAAAGTTCTTTTTTACACAATTCCAATAAGCATGAATTCAATGGATCTTCAACTCCTTTTAGATCACTAAGCTCCCACTCAAAATGAAAATAAACAAGTTTAAATTGGCAAAGCCTTCTAAATTCATATAAAGAGTGCTAAATGTAATATACATTTCAAATAGAAATTGTTAGACTATAGGGGTAACATAAACACCCCATTGGCATTTTTATTTGTTAAAAGAAAAGATAGAGCATGTCATCATGCTGACCCAAATATCTCACTGTGAGGAACTTTTTAAAATATAAAACAAATCATTAAAATAATATTGAGTTGTCATCCCCAAACTAAAATGAATATCTCCAAAGCTACAAAAGGACTCATAGTCATTAATTTGAATTTGTCATCAAATTCATACCTTTTGATTTTTCCCTATAAACATGGAGCCTTAACTACAACCCAAATTGAAATGTTCAATGGTGTACCCTTCACTAAGGGAATCTTGAGGTCTAAAATGGGCTTCCTAAGAAAAATGTAGAACGAAAATAAACTTTATAAGAACCAATAGGATTCAAAATGATGATGTCAACTATGGGGATGATTAACCATTTTTGGAGTAAAAATGTAAAAAACTTAAAAAATAATAAAATAATAAAACTATTTTTTCAACTGATATTTTCAACTTATCTCCCTAAGTTTTTACTTAAATTTCAAGCAGGAGTAATTGTTGGATGCAAAATTCAATTCCTCATCTAAGGAGTACCCATGTTGCATACTTTTGATGGACCATGGTAAATGAAAAATGAGAAATACATGAAAAGATGTGATTGCAATCACGTTTTTCATGTCTTTCTCATTTTTCATGTAGCGGGGTTCATCAAAAGTATGCAACATGGTTACTCCTTGGATGAAGAATCAAATTATGTATTCAATGAATGTTTTTGCTTGAAATTTGAATAAACCCCTAGGGAGATAAGTTGGAAATATGAGTTGAAAAAGTAGTTTTTTTTAAATTCTATTCCTCTAAAATTTGATGATGTAACCTAATTTTATTTTATTATTTCCACTATTATTTTATAATTTCCTTAGGAAACCCATTTTAGACCTCAAAAGTCCCCTAATGTTTTTTCTTGTAATAAAGATGTTCCCCATGATAAGTTCCTAAACTTGTAAAAAAAAATTGGAATATGGACACTTAACCAATATCTAAATTAAAATGTTCCATAAAAGTTTTTTTTTCTTTTTTAACTATGAGATTCGGTAGTGGTTAACATGACCTAGGTTAGATCAAAATCAAACCAACTATTATAACCCAAGAATCCAAGATGAGAGTGTCCAACAAAGTTACTTGACCCTCCGGTGGATGTTCCACATAGTGTCTAATCATTAGTTAGTACTTTTTAATGTAAATGTAACAATGTCTACAAACCATTCAAAGAAATCCCTATTAGGCTACTTTCCACTTGGACGAGTGTAAACAATGTACTTCTTGAATTTTTTTGATAACCATCATAGAAATCCTTATATGCAATGGTAGGTGAAATAAAATAAAATAAAAATTGT
>APFE031249324.1:58794-81943 GCA_000404065.3 Pinus taeda
TTCAGAAGAAAAACCACATTTTCTTTATATTAAGATAATATAAAAATATGTCTGCTTACATAGAGAGGTCCATATAAAAGAGATCCAAAGAGCCACAAATTTCCAGAAGATCCGAGATGTGAAGGGTGCAAAATGATCCCTTTTCAAAAACCAGATCTTGTGAATTGAAGATACAGGGCCATGTTTGGCAAAATGATTGCAAAACATTACATCATGAATAAAAACCGAGAATCTCCTCAAGATGCTGACCATTTAACACATGGTAAGAAAAGCAAAAAAGATAATGAGGTAGGTATAGAATGCCAGATGCTGACCATTTAACACATGGTAAGAAAAGCAAAAAAGATAATGAGGTAGGTATAGAATGCCTGTTCAGTCGAGAATATCAAGATAAGCCTTGATACCAAGCAAAAGAGATGACAATGGCCGCCTGGAGCTTTGGAAGATGGATTCATTTCTTCATTTCCACAAGGACCAACAAACCAGAGTAAACAAAGAGCACCAAGGAGCTATCTGATCACTCCACCATTTAAAACCGTCTTGTACAGAGGAAAAAATAAAGTGAGGAAAACCAACAGATATAGAAAGTTCATACCAGATTTGACGTGAAGCGGGACATTGAAAGAACATATGATAATTTGTCTCAACAGCATTCAGACACATAACGCAGCGACCCGGACCCTGCCACCCTTTCTTTTGAAGCACCTCCCAAGAGAGATTTCTGTTCCGGAAGAGAAGCCACGTGAAAAGGATCATCTTAAGAGGGCAAGAGACTTTCCATAACGAGTGAGGGAAGATCAGTTGATCGGAGGTCGCTGGCCTCGAGGAAAGAGCAACATACAAATCCTTTACGCGAATAGGTAATGGAGAGCGAGGCAGATTCCATGCAAGAACATCCTTAGTGCCCGAGCGACGAATAGCCAATCCTTGTAAACCATGCCGAACAGAACTCCAAATAGAAAAGATGGGAGGAGGCATATGAAGGTCCACTTCATCCTTCCAGACCGGAGATGTAAAAGACCATGATTTTATCAGTTTATCCCACGTGAATATGCCTCTTGAGTGAAAAAAGGATACCAGAGCTTGAGGAAGAGGAGAGGTCAAGCCATTCATGATAGAATCAAAACCTATGAGGATACTTGATCCCGTGAAGACCCTCCAGCGCAAGTTTGCCATAAAGAAAGACTGGTTCTTTCTGAGACTATGCCATATGGCAGACCCACTTTTAATCCCCAGGGAATTTCTTCTATACCAATACTCAATAATTTTGCCTTTTAAGTATTTTCTGTTGATAAACAAGCTCCATGGACCCTTGCCAAAAATGCCCCTGAGAAGAGATTTGCACAGGAGGGCATTTCCAAAAGTCTTCATGTCCAACAAGCCCCATCCTCCAGACTTTCTCGACCTAGATATGACATTCATCTTAACCAAATGAAATTTTGATTGGTAGGCTTTTCCTCCCCATAAAAAATTTGCAGCTAATGAGCTCATTTTTTTTATAATGGAAGCAGGTAGATAGAAGAGATGAGCCCAGTAAATCGCCAATTGAGATAATACTGCCTAAACCAAAATAAATCTGCCTGCCATTGAAAGAAGCCTCGATTCCCATCCGAAAATCCTATTGTAGAAACGATCCACGAGCCAAGACCAGTCCCCTTTTTGTTCCCTTTTTCCTTCAAGGAGAAACCCAGGTATTTTATGCCATTTGCAATCGATGCTGCTCCTATGCCAAACAAAGAAGCAATCCATAAGACAAGCTCCATATTAGTCTCATTATGATATAACTTTGATTTTTCCTTGTTTATAAAGATTCCGGAGGCTGACTGTAATTTCTGAAGGATGCTGTGAAGACATAACCATGAGGCTTTGCATAGCATGGAAAAGATGAGAATATCGTCAACAAAGAGATTGTGGGATAAGAAGATGTCCTTGCAAATCTTGATCGACCTATATCTTTGCTCAGAAGCTGCTTTGTTGAGCTGTAAGATTAGAGAATTCATAACCAAAATAAAGAGCAACGGAGAGAGAGGGCATCCCTGATGGAGTCCCCTCTCAGCTGTAAAAAAAGGGGAGGGTATACCATTGATGATGACAGAGTAGTTTACATTTTCTACGCATGCCATTATCCACTCGATACCTTTTGATCTTAATCCAATTTTTTCCAACAAGATTCTAAGAAAACCCCAGCCCACACAATCGTAGGCTTTTTTCAAATCAATCTTTAAAATAGCCGCCTTGATATTGTTTGACAACATGGAGAAGAGACATTCCTATGTTAGAGCGACAACATCCCAAATATTCTGGTCTTTTAAAAAGGCATGCTGGTCCCTAGTGATGAAGAGATTTAAAACAGGTTTCATCCTCTCTGCAATAATTTTGGAGATGATTTTGAACAGAGTATTGCAAAGAGCGATGGGCCTGTAGTCCTGAAAGGAATCAGTTCTTTGCTTTTTTGGGATAAGAGCAATAAAAGTGGATGATAATGCAGAGTGAATATTTCCAGACATACGAGAAGCCTCCACCATTCTCAGTAGGTCCAGTTTGAACATGTCATAGAAATGCATAAAGAATTCGATGGGCCAACCATTAGGGCCAGGACTCTTGTCCTTTTTAAAAGATTTTATGGCAGCAAGGAGCTCTTCTTCCGAGACCGGTTTGATAAAGTTTTCATATGCGGGCTCATCAAACATTTCTGGCATTAGTTCTGCAGCCCACAACATGTCATTTGCATTACTTTGATTCCTTTTATACTGCTTTTGAAAAAAACTTGTTGCTTCGCTAGCGATATCATTCTGGGAATAGAAGAAACCTCCATTTCCATCTTCAATCTTCCATATAGAATTTTTCCACCTCTTAGCATTTGCGAAGTTGTGAAAAAACTTTGTGTTTCGATCCCCCTCCTTTAGCCAGAGCGCTCTACTTTTTAGCCTCCAAGATGCTTCTTCCCTGAGAAGGAGAATATGTTTCATTTTTTCCAGTACCCTGATATGGTTCTTCTTTTCGAAAGACAAGCTGTGAAAGGAGGAAGATGCGATGATGGAATCCAATTCCTTTTGGATATTTAAAAGCTCTTGTTTTTCCTGCTTTATTTTTTGGGACTGCCACACCTTTGCAGTCTTTTTTAGACTTTGGATCTTTTCTTAGAAGGTAGAAAAAAGGGCCGAAGCCGATTCTTTCATTTCCATCCATTTGCTTGAAATGGCATCATTAAAAGATTTGTCATCCAAATAGATCCTGTTGAATTTAAAAGAGTACTCCTTCCTATATTGCATTTCTCTCCATTCGAGAAGAATGGGCCTGTGGTCGGAAGAGAACTCATTCGCAATAAAAGAGAAAGGCATGCCCCACTTAGCAATGATGTTGGCATTTATAAAAAAGCGATCAATCCTTTTTGCAATATAGGCTTGTCCAGTTCTTCCATTCTCCCATGTAAGCATCATTTGTTCCGGCTTGACATCCATCTCAAACTATATATATATATATATATGATATAGTAAACAAAATATCATTTTAATACATATGATACCTAAAAAATTTCTCAACTTTATAAACAACTCAAATCTATATTTCTAACAATTTTTTAATTAACTTAACAAAATTAGTTGAAAAATAAACTTAAAAGAAAATCTAGAAATAAAATATTTATATTTTTTACCTAATAAAAAAACTTATCATAATTTAGTGACCAAAACTAATAGTTAAACAACCCGCTATTCACATATACAAGATGACTGATCACTTTCATCACTTTTATTCCCAAAAAAAAATCACATCACCCAAAATTATACAAAACACTATTTCAATCACACTTTCGAATTTTAGACGATTTTAACTTTCTTGTTTACTTATGAGAGAAAAAAAGCTCTAACTAGCATTTGCAGCAGATGTTGCAAAGGAAACGCCGTAAGGTATAAATTGAAGAAAGCAAATAGAGCAAATTGAAGAAGCACCGATTTTCGAGGTCCTTGATAAACCACCTCTCCTTCAGAAATTAAGATGATGTCATCAAATAATTCATATGTTTCAGGGGCAGGCTGCAGAAGAGAGATCAACATTGTCACATCCAAGAGATGGATAATTTGGTGAAAACACTTGATGATCTAGAAAGTGGTAGCACTGTCCAATCCGGTTGAAATTTCATCCATAAATAGAGCTCTCGCACGACCGACCAACATTTCTCCTGCACAGATCTTATCAAACGATCAGACAATTGCTTTGGCACTACTATATTATGCAAATGCAAATTTTCAGTGGTGCCAAGGAACTATTCTTGATTAGCCCACCAGTGGTAACTCTCTTCTTCTGACCTCGAGAGATTCGACGGAGCATATGATTTCCAACCATTGTGTCTGCACAAATGTCCAAGCCCAGAACCTGGAAAAAATCAAGGACAGGGCAATCTATGTCAATAATCTATATGCCTAAAAAACATGATACATTCTCATCCAATAAGCTTTTGAAGAATAACCTTTAACATCAGATGCCCTTATAGCGAATTACCTATGCAATCTACAACATTTATATGGTTTCGCACAAAGGTAAATTGCCAACAGGATTACCAGCCCAAACTCGTCACACGATCAGTTTCCTAAAGCAAAATTTTTCCAGTATTTTGCGTGCTACAGAGTATCATTAACCTTTGCAAGCAAATTAAATATAGATAATTCCTGATCTTTATTAAGCATATTCATAAAATCGAATTCCATAATGACATTACCAGTTTGGAGAGCAGCCTCAGAGTGTCAAGATCTTGAAGGATATTACTTTGCCTGTTGGTGATAAGCAGCAAATACAGAGATTCCATTGGCTGGTATACATAGCGAACATTCTCTGTCTCGACATAAGTATGTTGTTTCCCACTTCCAACTAACTTAGGAAAAGCAGCCAGCAGCCCTTCAATCCTAATTCTAGTCATATCCACAAACTGCCTGGAAACCAAGGCTGCACATGACAAACAAAAATAACAGGATACACAAAGAAATCAGAGATTCAACATAATCATAAACACCCTAATACCCAGAGAAAAAACACACAGAACCGCAGAAAGAAAAATAGATACCACTACTGGTAAAAAATAAAAAACCCAATGCCCGACTGATAAGGTTTTGAAATCAAATCCAGTACAGACCAGTGCCATCCCATTTTGTACAACATTTTTTAATTGTTACCGTAAGTATCATTTTAATTTATCGTTTTAACATTGTTCATGATTCACGAATACCAGTGCGTCATTCCCTGGAAAACTTCGGTACCAGAAATTTCGCTACCAATCATGCGCTTGGGTCGCCGACGGGTGCTTCTTTTTTCACCATCAAATATGAAAGTGAGGACGTGAAACATGAGACGTGAGAGGACAGTGACCGTGAACGGGGATGGAATGGAAAAATCAGTAACCTGAAAGAGGAGGAGAATTTCAGTTTCACTGTGTCCTGTTTTTCGCACAATCGACGAGTAAGAGGAGGAGAATTTCAGTTTCACTGTGTCCTGTTTTTCTCATCTGTTGGGAGGTTGGATAACAGGGCAATCTATGTCAATAATCTATATGCCTAAAAAACATGATACACAAAAATAACAGGATACACAAAGAAATCAGAGATTCAACATAATCATAAACACCCTAATACCACAGAAAAAACACACGGAACCGCAGAAAGAAAAATAGATACCACCACTGGTAAAAAATAAAAAACCCAATGCCCGACTGATAAGGTTTTGAAATCAAATCCAGTACAGACCAGTGCCATCCCATTTTGTACAACATTTTTTAATTGTTACCATAAGTATCATTTTAATTTACAGTTACAAAATTAAATAAATAAATAAAAATGAACCCCAGAAAAGGGGGTTGGATTGTGCAAACCTTTCCCTGACTTAGTGATAACAGAGGCTGCCAAGACCACCTGGAAAGCAGATAAGAGGTTTATATCATCAACACATACACCGTAATAACTTTAAAACATAACCCATATGCAGATAGCAGCAGATTTAAGCAATAATAGCTTGAAACATTAAGACATAAGCAGATAACAGCATATGTGGGCAATAACAGCCTTAAAACGTAAACCCGTAAGCAGATAGCACATTAGACAATAATTAGTTTCCAGATAAAACGACATTTAGGTTATAAACTAAAATGCCAAAACACAGGCAGGCAGTAAGCCATATATCCAAATTGTTGTGGAGAATCGAACTTGAAATCTCCCAAAAATTGATAATAATTTATTGTATATTCAGTTTAGGCTTCGTGAGTGATGGGATCTTGTACAAATTTACGCAGATTATTTAAACAAACAAGAGATCATGCAATGTGAAGTGAAATGTAAGAAAAGGGATTGAAGATGGATACCATTTTGGAAACTTGAAACCTGCTGCGACCTTTCTTTCTACTTAATGGAACTAAGGTTATTCAGAGTGAAAATATGAGTCTAGAAACACCATTAATGAGAATAATAAAAATTGAGGGTAGTTAGGTTGCATTTCAATCCTAATTCTAGTCAGCGGATCCTGGTCACAGTCAGCGGATCCTGGTCAGCGAAGTTTTAAAACAGATTTGATTCAACTACTGAGGGAAATGCATATCATATCAGAAGAAGAAAAAATAAAAATCACACCAATAATACCAATTCCTGGACTGGGATATTAAGCTCACCAAAATGGGAGTGTTCGGTATTTCTGCGAAAGCAGTTAATATCCAATTATCTGAGGAATTAATGGCTTGAAGAAGGAGAGTGAGAATGTTCGCTAGAATTAGGATGGAAGGGCTTCTGGCTGCTTTTCCTAAGTTAGTTGGAAGTGGGAAATATTTCAAAAACCCATAATAAAAATAAAAATATCACTGATTAACATGCCATTAAAAACAGGAGGGAAGCTAGGGTTAAGCAATGGACTGTACTTACGATGAGCAGTCGATATCCTTAGTTATAGTGAAGGACAGCTGCAGGCCGCAGTTAGATGGAAGACTCTCAAGAGCTCTGTCGTTGAGATTGTAGTTGATGGCTTCGTTCTTCAGACAGGTGCAGATGTGTTGTATTTCCTCTGTGGTGGTGGCGTCGCCATACACGCTCTGAACGCCCTGGCAGCAAGAGCTGTCTTCCTGTGGCACCGGCGTTCCCTGGGTGAGATACGTGGCGCAGGATGTGATCTGCTGAGTGATGGTGTTGCAGTCTATTGCAGCCGAAGCTGGTTGGTGGAGGAAAACCCCATGGAAGCCCAAATGCAAACTCAGATGACTGCGCCATTCATGTAGCACTGGAGGTTCAGCCGCGCGATGAAACGGTTCGACTGGATGCCAAATGAAACGCCCAAACCTTTGGGCAATCAACGGCTGAAATTGTTGCAATCTTCTAACATATAATCGTGTGGTTTACAAGATGACAGGTAATCAGAGAATAGAGTTGATTTCAGAGGGAAAAGCCTTACGGCGTAATTAAAATATTTATACTAATTTAAAATTTTAAGTGATAAATTAATTATTCAATTTAATATAAAATTTCATTCAATTGCTTATTTAAAATGCTTAAGTCAGAAATCCAATGGGTCAGATTATCTATCCAATTTTATGACAATTGCTTATGTGGCCGCTGACTAGGTGCCAAATTCACCGCACCAAAATCGCCTCCATAAATTTTAATCAAATGCTTAGGCAATGGCAAAACGGCTCCATAAATTTTAATCAAATGCTTAGGCGTCGGCCAGCTGTAAGTAGCTTCTGTGCATGCAGAAAGCCATGAAATTAAGTCACTCATGGCCACAATGGAAAAAATGCGGGTATCTTCTGGGGTTCAGTGATCCAAAAATCCATTTTACCAACCACGGCTTCACCACCGTCGCCATCAATGACGGAACAACCCGGGTACCACCTGAAAACTTAAACGTCATTGTGAAGAAACTCTGCCATGAAGGACGATTGCATGAGGC
This sequence comes from Pinus taeda, assembly GCA_000404065.3. Classification (NCBI taxonomy): domain Eukaryota; kingdom Viridiplantae; phylum Streptophyta; class Pinopsida; order Pinales; family Pinaceae; genus Pinus; species Pinus taeda. The sequence goes on from APFE031249324.1 coordinate 66,712, forward strand.
GCTGGATGTTTTGCCTCTGATATACCGACATTGCATCCAGACGAACTCTTCCACGTACGCAACACTGTTGCAGAGTTGCCTCAGTATAAAAGCCTTTGCGGAGAGCAAGCTTATTCACCTACACATGATCAAGACTGGCTGTGAGTTGGATGTTTTCCTGAACACCAAACTTTTGATGATGAAAGCCAAATGCGGAAGTTTGGACGATGCACGCCAAGTGTTTAACAAAATGCCTCAACGAAACCTGGCTTCATGGAATGGCATAATTGCAGGGTATGCCAAGCATGGCCATTGTGATCATGTGCTTGAATTGTATGAACTAATGCAGCTTGATGGGATTAAACCGGATAGGTTCACGTTTACAGCCGTTGTGAGCTCATGTGCTCGCTTAATGGCCCTTGATCGTGGTAAGCAGGTGCACGGTGAAATAAGAAATAATGGGTTAGTTTCCGATCAGGTTTTGAATAATGCGCTTATTGACATGTATGTTAAATGTGGGGATATGAAGGCAGTAAACGAACTGTTTGACAAAATGCCTGAAAGAGACGTGGTCTCATGGACCACCGTTATTGGAGGCTATGACAAGTATGGGGATTCCAGGAAGGCTCTTGAGCTCTTTAAGCAGATGCAGCGGGCTGGCGAGAAGCCGAACTCATTTACTATTGCCAGCGTGCTTAGAGTTTGTGCCAGTTTGGCGGATCTGGATCGGGGTAAACAGTTACATGGACATACGATTAGGAAGGGATTTGAATCTGACATTGCTTTGATGAATGGCTTTATTGACATGTATGCCAAGTCTGGAAACATGGAAGATGCACAAGGAGTATTCAATGAAATCTCAGAAAGAGATGTCATTTCATGGACTGCAATGGTTGCAGGGTATGCAAAGTGTGGCAATATTATGCAAGCCTGTAAATTCTTTCACGAAATGCCTAAGAGGAATCTAATTTCATGGTCTGCCATGATTGCAGGATATACAGAATCTGGACACGGTGAAGAGGCCCTAGCACTTTTTGCTGAAATGCGACAAGCAGCCATGAAGCCGGACCGATCTGCATTTGCTAGCATTGTTAGGGCATGCTCTGGCCTTGTGGCCTTGGAACAAGGTAAGCAGATTCACGTTGACATAATAAAGGGTGCATTCAGGTCAGACATGATTTTGCAAAATGCACTTATTGACATGTATGCAAAGTGCGGGATCATGGAGGATGCAAACAGAGTGTTTTGCAAGATGTCTGAAAGAAATTTGATTTCCTGGACCACAACGATTGTAGCATATGGAAGGCATGGGCATGGAAAGGAAGCCCTGCAACTGTTTCAACAAATGCAGAAGGTACACATGAATCCTAATGACATCACCTTCGTTGGTGTTCTATCTGCGTGCAGCCATGCTGGCTTAGTGGATGATGGTTGGCACTACTTTGATTCCATGATTCGTGATCATGGCATCACACCAAGAATGGAGCATTATGGCTGCATGGTGGACCTTCTTGGCCGCAATGGACACCTGCAAGAGGCATGTGACTTTATCTCTAGAATGCCAATTAAACCAAGTGCTGCTGTGTGGGGAGCCCTGCTTAGCGCCTGCAGAGTACATTGCAATTTGGATATAGGAAAATGTGCTGCAGAACATCTTTTCGAGTTAGAAGCTCAGAATGCTGGAACATATATAGCATTGTCAAGCATCTATGCTGCATCTGGCATGTTGCACGATGCATCCAAGGTGAGACTAATGATGAAAAACAGAGGACTAAGAAAAGAGCCAGGCTGCAGCTGGATTAACATCAAAGATACGGTGCATGCTTTCGTCCAAGGAGATCAATCGCACCCTCAGATGCAGGAAATATATGCAGTGCTGGATGGATTGGTTCAGAAGATGAAAGAAGTAGGATATGTTCCTGACACGAAGTCCATGATGCAGGACATGGATGAAGACTAGAAGGATCACATTCCTTGTGCCATGTGAACAAGCCGAGAAGCTGGCCATTGCATTTGGATGTGTATGATCACTACTTGTGGGGTACAGGCCATGCCCAAGTTATCAGGAACTGTTATGTTTGAACCCTTTGAGAATATTGATACACAGCAATCAATCAAGTTTGTCATGAAGATTCCCGAATGAAAGACTGTAAGGGATGGCAAGTGCTTTTTTTTATCTTAAGAATGGAGTCTTATCGTGAAGATTGTGCTCCATCAAATCCCGAGTTCACTGTGAAGATTGTTTGGGGAGAGGTCAAAGATGCCAAGCACTTCAATCATCTTAGAATGGACGGTGTTCTTTAGGAGATTATTGGGGTTTCTAATACAATGTTCGCAGTGTAAAATAGTTTTAATTTGCCGACCATGATTAGAAATTATGCTTTCTGGAAAATTGTGTTGGCACATTAGTATGAATCTACTCTGGAGCTCATCGAGAACCTTTGTGACTTTGGGGACTGAGGAGATGGTTATCTCGAAAACACTTTAAACATGTGACTAAACCTGAGAAAAATAGTTGGGTGCCAGGTGGTTAAATGTCAGAGTTATTTTCAGGTGCACTATAAGTAGAAACACTGAAGGGTGGTTGTATATTGATAGTCAGAGATCTACTTAGTTCATGATGGAAGAGACATGCCAGAAAGTTCATCCTAAAGAAAGGAAGAAACGTTCACATATAGTCACGTTACCTACTAATTGGCGAACCTCAACTGATTCCATTGGTGGCGTCACACTGAGACAAAATACTATTGTTTAAACACAGGTTTCGATCAAGGAATGTGGGTGTTCTTTTCCCCTTCTTAGTGTAGGGTTAATAAATTATGTTCCAGTTTTGTGAGAGATCTGAAGCTTTGTCCTCTCAAATACTGCAACAATTTAAACAATCCCTGAGATGAAACTGTGGGATCGTACGCTGAAGGCTGTGAGGGCCTTTGCATCTCTTAAATATTTTGCATCGTGAGCTCCAGCAATTGTTGAATCCTCTTTGTGTTTACTGTGGTGTATATTCAACTGCTTTTTGCAAAGGAAAAATGTAAAACTACAGCTTTCAAATGATGATGAAAGCAGTGGGCTTAGTTTGACTCACGAAAAATTAAAAATACTAAGCATTTATAACAAAACCAATGTTTATGGCACTGGGTGGCACTTGATTTTCAAATGATGATGAAAGCAGTGGGCTTAGCTTGACTCACGAAAAATTAAAAATACTAAGCATTTATAACAAAACCAATGTTTATGGCACTGGGTGGCACTTGATTTGGTAGAATACTTATTTCGTAACGGACGTTTAGTTTAAAAGTTTATTTCACCTTATTCTTGTTCGAATAGTTAGTATATTGAAATAAGCTTGAATTTTCAAGAATGGGAGCCAAGCTAAGCCAAGATCTTAGAATTCACATTTTTACTCTATTTATTTCGTAACAGGTATTGAGTTTAAAAGTTTATTTCACATTATTCTTATATAGGCCTATGCCATAATCCAGATGCCATCATATATATATATATCTTAGAATTTTTACTTTAGTAGATGATATCATATTTATTTCGTAAAAGGTATTGAGTTTGAAAGTTTATTTCACAGTATTCTTATATGGGCCATGCCAAGACCAGGCCATAATCCAGATGCCATCATATATATTGACACTTCTGCATTATTATTAGGAAAGTTCGTATATTCGAGTAAGCGTTTAAGCCAATCTAAGCTAATATAAGATTTTAGAATTCACATTTTTACTGGTAGGTGTAGGTGTTTTCATCTTAGGTAAATTTTTAATTAAGTTAAAATAATGTGGGCTATAAATAAAATATTTCAATTTTTATTTTTATTTTTATTTTACGTCAAATTTTATATAGTGAGATAAAGTAAAATAAGTAAAAATAAAAATGACCCATGGTTTTAAGAATCCATGGTATTGATTTATGGTATTCATGTGGAATATAACCCATTTAAGAGGAAGATTAAACTAGCCTAGATCCATTTTAGTTTGACATTATATTTATTTACATAATTTGTAGAAAATGATGATGTTGAATCAATGTAGTCTTTAAAGTTAAAAAAAAAAAATTATGGATATGTTCACATTGGGCATTTGTAGGGATATGATTGGAGGTGGGAAATATTAGGAAAAATGTAATTATTACATTTTCTCAAATATTTCTCCATCCACTTATTACTAGGTTATATTGGGTAAAATATAATAATACAACATTACATTTTACCCAATATTTCTCCTCAACAAACCCACTTCCCACTTTTTATTGTAATTTTTCCTTATAATTGAAAAGGCACTCCATGCTATTAGTAATCCTAGTAGTTTGGTGGTTACAAGCTCACTTTCAGGTACTATTTCATCAATTTCCTGGAGTTCAATCTTTGTTTCTAGCTATTCTAAGAAATAAGGATGCCACAATGTCTTCTTTTGTCATATTTATAGATTTCAATTCATTCTTAAGACTTTCTAATTGACCAAAATTATTGATTGTGAATAGTTTGGATAATGCCTCATACATCTCTTAAGCAGAATCTATGTTGGATATATATGGGATGAGGTTATCCTTTATTCTATCAACCATTAGTGTCATGGCCAATATATCTAATTCTTTGAACTTTGACTTTTCTGCATCACTTGGCTCATTTGTCGGCTTCTTTACTTTTCCTTTGACTAGATCCAAGACTTTATTCTTTTCGATGATGAGGTCTATCCTTTTCTTCCATGCCTTGTAGTTAGATGCTCCTTCTAGTTTGTTTTATCTCTTCATTATGTTAGACATTGTCCTTGAAGATGGTAGTAATGAATTCTTATATGATACTTTTGATGATCCTTATTCATACTTCTTAAAACTCCTTATTCTCCTCTTAATAGATCTTCAAGCTTCCTTTTTCCTTCTTCTTCACCTTAGCTCTAATCCCATGTTAGAAAACAAGAAAGGCATAAATATTTTCTTTATATTAATAATTACTTGTGATAATCTTATGTTTTTCTTATGTTCTTATTTTATCTTTAGTTCATCAAGCAACTACCAAAACAATAACACAAAGATCAAAGACACCAAATGTGGGTGGACAACCAAGGAAAAACCCTTATCTAAGGGAAAACCTAGTCAACAACTCTTCCTTAATAATTTCATGAGATTATCCAAGAATTCTTGACTTAAACTTAGACTTCCTCCAACAACCAAGTCAACCCTTCCCTTCTTCTGTAGATAATAATTTTCTATCAACAACTTCGACGTAGATGCAACAACAATACTTCGACCCAACAATACGCCAACGAAATTTCGACACAACAATATTCCAACAAAATCTTAGACCCAATAGAAACTTCGATCCAACAGAATCTTCGACTCATTAGAAACTTCGACCTTCCAGAAGTAACCCAGCAAATCCACACGTGTGAGAGAGATGTTCTGGAAATTTTTCCTTCCGACAATTCTTCTCCTTCTTCTGCAACTTCGAACTTTTCTACTCGTATTGGATATCGAACTTGTGTGAGATATGTCCTCCAAATGAATCAAACATCTTGTGTATATACCCTTTTTTGGAGTTATATTTACCTTTTTGTAGGCTGACTTGATTAGATAAGGGCCGACTTGGTGTGGAGGTGGAAAATGACTTATTTTACTCAATATTAATTCCTTTTACATGATTCAAAAATCCAAGAAGGGTTTTTATAGACCATTTTGTCACAATTGGTTTATAAGCCTTCAAACATGATCATTCACATCCTTTGAACACTTTTTTATCCTCCCTACACAAAGCCCTAAGTATGCCTCTCTCATATCCCTGAGTTTCTACCTAAAACTGCTTCATTTCAGTCATTTTTAAGACCAATGCACCCTAGCCCCTCATTGGTCAGCATTGACTACCAAGTTTCCTTACTCCGCACCTACGTTGATCACCAATAGGTTGCTCTGATCCGGAATTATGTAGGAACACAACAAAATACAGATATACACATAAAGACAAAGACGCAACAGAAATAAAACTTCATTTCATTAACATTAAAGAACTGAAATATGCTTACATACTAAAATGGAAATAAACTAGCTCGGGTGATGGTAGCTTATCTCATAGAAGAGATGTGGTGAGTACATGCCTATAAAATGTGTTATAATGAGGCTCAAAGGCGTATTTATTATTGAGAAACAATTGAAAACCCTAAACGTACAAAAACCTAACCTTAGGAGATGAAGCGCCAAAAGTGTGGGCCCCGTTTATGAAATTGGTACATCAAATTTCTCAGGTTGTAAATTTTGCATACGATCTTTGTTTGGTTATCTGTTGGGAGTAGGATCTCCTAAGGGTAGTTTTGGGGCTAAAAGCCCATGTTTAAGTCATTTTTTGTAATATTGTTGTAAAGACTCCACAATTTGTGGTCGCGGAGCACGAAGATGTTATGTGTCATAAAGGGTAGTCCGCCCTTAGTTTTGTAAAAGTAAAGTTGACTGTAAGAGAACTACCCATGGTCCGTGGACCATGGGATTGTATAAAAAGAGCTAAGCTCTAAGTAGTTTAAAAGGAGACAGACAATGATTGAAGATGTAAGAGAGTCATAGCTTTAGAGCAAGAATTCTAAGTCTTGGGTTGTAGTGTAGGTAGAGGCTTTGCAGTTGAGTGCATAGAAGCCTAGGGTAGAAGTCCGCAGCTGAGTGCGCGGACCCGTGCAGCTTTGTGCATAAAGTAGACAGAGTTTGTAACCACTTGGGAGATATTAATAAGGAGAGATATTTTGCAATTTCTGTGTCTTTGTTCTGTTGATGCATCTTAATATGTTATGTATGAATTTTATTTATTATGCTTATATGGTGTGCGAATGAATGCAATTACATTGAATAACTAAACGCATACACGATATTTGTTTACATGGGGATAACTATAATCGTTTGATAAGATAAGAAAGACACTTAGATTAATTGGGGAATTTGTACGGTACGCCACATAGCAGCACGAAAGTACCTCAGTAGCTGGCTCAGGCTATGTGAAGGACGATCGTATCCTTTTGTGGAGGTATTGAAGAACGGAACACAGGGTTTGTCTTGCAAGCCCTAGAGCGAAACAACCTATGTGAAGGCAGGGATAGAGGGAATTAAACGACATCACGACCATCTTAGGGTGTGGAAACTTGGTTCCAACATCCCCTCATACTACTTCGGGTGAGACTTCAGTTCACGCTCCACAAGTTGATGCCAAAAGGGCCAATAGTGTAGGGATTTGTTTGGCTAATTAACGTTGAACATGGGTCAGGCCCCCTCAAGACAAAAAATGGTTCTGGTTCGGGACCAGTATTTGCATAAGAGATGTGTGATGTATCATTGGAATCCAATTAAGAGGGAGATTGGAGATTGGTTGGCTAAAAAAATCCACGAATTCGCGGCACAAGAGAACGGAAACCCGCGACAGACAAAAGAATAATGGTTGGACATATACCTATATATAGAGAACGATGAGATATTTTTTTGCTCCTTCCCTATTGAGCTATACAAGTGGATCACGAAGTTAGAAGATAGCCAAGGAAGGTGGAAACTTGACAGTCTTATTATGTGGACCCTAGAGCTAGTGTGAAGGTTGGAAGCATTGGAGGATAAGATCACTCACACTCTTGATCATTGGATCAATTGCGTCATAGGAGGATTTGCAATTAAATTCGCAGTCGACACCTCAGTCAACTATAGCAAGGCGGAGCGACGCTTTTTCAAAGGACTGCGAGGTAAGTACGTAAAATCTTTGAATACTTGGATTAAAATGTTGTTGTGTGAAAAAAGGGTTATGAAGCTACCTTGATGTTCAGAACTATGCGAAGCAGAAAAACTTACAGGAACATCTTTGAATACTTGGATTAAAATGTTGTTGTTTGAAAAAAGGGTTGTGAAGCTACCTTGATGTTTGGAACTATGCAAAACAAAAAAACTTACAGGAACGAAGGGAAAAAGGGTCCAGAGTATAGCCCTTTGATTACACCTTTGCGAAGTGACGAAGAAGGAATAATGAAGGTTTCTCCATGAAGTGCTATTCAATTAATAAGACAAGGATTCCCGTGAATACCACCTCTACCCACACCACCTCCAACTTCACCAAACTAACCTCCAACTTCACCAGTATCACCTCCACCTCCGCTACGGTTCAATATGGCAAATACAATGAAGTTTCCTTTGTTCAAAGGCTTGGGAAATGAGGACCTGGACCAATTCTGGTTCTTTGTGAGGGATGTATGGGAAGCTCAAGGTGTTACAGATGATCATATAAATAAGGTGACACTGGTTAGTGCTCTACAAGATCGCGCACTAACCTGGTATATTAAGTACTCTAACGATAACCTGAATGCTCGAGTAGTAGTGATCCAGACAACACTAAATAGGGAATTTAGTAGACCTAAATCTGAGGTGCATTCAATTGTGGGATTCAAAGAAATCGCAATGCAACCAAGCGAGACGCCTTGGGAACTAGATGAGAGGCTGAAATGCACAATCCGTGAAGCCAACATAAATATGACTGATGGAAAGCATCGCGAGTGGTTTGTGGCTTTGCTACTGCTACACTTAAGGAGTGCGCTATCGCAACAGAAGATAACAACGCAGGCAGAGGTAGAAGATGAAGATAACAATTCGGGCAGAGGCCTTGGATATTGCCATGAGACTACATGAGAATCTGATGCAAGATCCTTATTTAAGAGTTCAGCAGATCCATGCGCAATTGAAGAATCTGTGCTTTGAGATGCAAAGTCTGAAGTAGGACAAGACGGTCCGACCAGCGGTATGTGAAGAGGTATGGTGCTTGAAATGAAAGAGTTAGGGTCATGACAAATACCATTTCCCGGTCTTTGCAAACTACATTACAAGAGGAGGACTGATGCCTTTAAGGCTAGAAGCTCAAGCAGGACTTAGTGCGGGGTCTGCATTATGGTGCGCTATCTGTCAGGTAGCCGGAAAACATGCCACAACTGTCACTTGCTACAAAAGTATGTACAAGCACCGCAATAGCTGTTTTGCAACTTTTGTAGGTCGGTAGGACATGATGAGCATACTTGTAGGGGCTATGAATTGATGATGGATAGAACTCATGCCTATAGGGTTCAAGCCGAAACGAAACCCATTGACCAGAATGTAGGGATGGTGCGGACAGGATTTTAGGGGCGTGGACGAGGCCAAGGCAGAGGAGGACCTGACAGAGGTTGAGGACAGTTGATTTGCTACAATTGTGGAGGACCATGACACTATGCTTCCGATTGCACTAATCCAACGCATCCATCGTGCAAGTATTGCACGCTGTTTGATCATGAAACATAAGACTATCCTATGTTGATAGCTAGGATACGTGACAAAGGGGCGCTACGATTTTTTCCGATTCAGAACCTACAGATGATGAGGTCTAAGCTTTGCGAGGAAGATCCAAACGTAAATATAGTTGCTCAGAAGTGGAATCGTGATAGGAGATGATAAGGGAGAACAACCAGAAGACAGTACATGGGTTCGCAAAGCCCTGAAAAAAGAGGCTGAGTTCGATTTCGAACGCGGTTGTGAAGCCTTCATGGAAGCTAAGAAGAGCTTCACTGAGGCCTCCACCTCAGGGAGCAAGGATAAGCCCGAGAAGGAGATGGACCCGTTTATGCTCACAACTTTCCTGGAAACCTATATGAAGTTGCTCCGCAACAGTAAGACTATGAAAGGATTATAGGAACTCATCAATAGATGCGCTGGAACCGGGCTAGGTGAGCCATGCGTAGTACGAAAGATTGGCAAGCATAAAACAAGGACGAGACGGGAGATAAGACTGACCGCACATATAAGAGAATATGAAATGGATCAGGTCATTTTGGACCTGGGGTCAGATGCGAATGTCCTACCAAAATAGACTTGGGAGCGAACGGGGAGACCTGCATTGCAATGGTCTCCCATTTAGCTAAGGATGGCGAATCAACAGAAAATCATCCCCATGGGGTGGTTGCAGGGGGTGACCGTGGATATTGAGGGAGTGAGTGCACTGGCTGACTTTGAAGTAATAGAGATAGTAGATGAAAACAATCCCTATCCTGCACTTTTGGTTATTGACTGGGCTACTTATATGAACTAGGTAATTAATTTGAAGAAGCAAAAGATGATATTTGAGAAGAAATCGCCATGCGTAATAGTACCCCTTGATCCCATTGAAGGATCGCACTATACTGAACCTATCCACGATTATGAGAGTGATGATGACCTGGACTATATCTATAAGATAACAAGTGAGACCAAGATTGAGTGAATTCCACTGTGGATGGATGGATTTCATGGGGTCGCAAGAGTTCCTGCACTTCAGACTCTGACAAAGAAATAGATTACTGGCAGAATCGGTTACATTAAGTAACTATGTTGCATTGCAACATGATGACTTGGTTGTTGCGTTGCTTGTCGTCAGAGGTAAGAAATATACATATTTATGATGGTTTGAATGAGGTGGATATTTTTTTGGATGCATTTGAAAAGGAGGTAGCAGAAAAATAGCGCTTCCAGGCCTTGGACTGGGCACTATGCTCTACGCCCGCAAGATGGTGGGGTATGCAGAAGAGAAGCTTTGATGATTGGCATGAATGTAGGAGGATGATGAGAACACAATTTGGGAAGCCTAAGATGTCACTGATAGACAAGTATGATGGGCAGAATGATCCCCGTGCGCATTTGGCCAAATGGACACAGGCTTATGGAGAAAAGCCCCAACCTGAGTGGGTGCACCTGTTCTGTCATACCTTGGATGTTATCCCAATGAATTGGTATATAGAAACAGAGATTTTCCATGGGATAGATGAATGGGATATCCTGCGCGAAGAATTCATGATGACATTTAGTTTTGAGGATGGATTTGACAGTATTGATGAAGCGCTACAAGAGGTGAAATGAGCTATATTTAGGATGCTGTAGGATCCTTTAGACCTGATTCAGCCTGAATGGGCTACAAAACTAAGTTGCACGCTCGAATGTTATAGTGTAACTGCTGAAGAAGAGGACGAGGATCCGCCGAAGATTAACATTCCATAAACAGAAGGCCACTGCGAGGTTCAAGGACCGCAGATTGAGAATCCTAATATAACTGCGCCATTGAGAACGAAACAAGTGAACATTGGTATGGAGGTAGAACCTAAATTTCCGAAAATTCGAGACTACTAGGATGACACGATGGTGGATAAGGTTGCTAAATTTCTCCGCGAATACCAGGACTTATTCCCTACCAAGTTTATGGATCTAAAAGGAATAATCGGGGACCTAGGAATGATGAAGATCATGTTAAAGCCCGATGCGAAGCTAGTTAAGCAAAGGCCTTACCGTCTCAATCCAAAATATAAGGAGAAGGTTCACTTAGAGCTAAATATGATGCTCACGGCAGGCATCATTGAGCCTGTGGAAGAATCTAATTGGGTAAGCCCAATGGTGGTGCAAGAGAAGAAGCAGAAGGATGAGATAAGGATATTTGTGGATCTCAAAAAACTGAATGACGCTTGTGTGCATGATTCTTTTCCAACTCCATTCACGGATGAAGTGTTTGACAATATAGGTGGCCAGGAAGCATATTCCTTCATTGATGGGTTCTCTAGGTACCACCAAATCAAAATCGCGCCAGAGGATAGGAGCAAGACAACCTTCGCAACTGAGTGGGGTTGTTTTCAATACATTGTAATGCTGTTTGGATTGAAGAATGCACCTGCAATCTTTTCGCAAGTGGTGGTTATGGAATTCAAGGAATTTATTCATAAGTTCCTAGAGGTATATTTTGATTATTGGACTGTATTTGTGCTGGTTAAGCGCCATTTAGCAAGCTTGTGCCTGATGCTGGATACCAATTGAAGATACCAAATCATGCTTAATCTCAAGAAGTGTTTGTTTTGCGTTCCTTTTGGGAACCTATTGGGGCATGTGGTTTGCAGACAAGGAATGATGGTTGATCCAGCGAAGATCATGGTGATACTGAACTTGGAAGCACCGAGGTGTGTGAAACAGTTGCGCGCTACTTTAGGACATACGGGATATTACAAAAAGTTTATCAAAAGCTATGCCCAGATCACCACACCTATGGAAAAATTGTTAAATAAGGATGTCACGTTTTTCTGGAACAATGACTATAAGAAGAAATTGGATATATTGAAAGAAAATATGGTTACCGTGCTAATTCTAGTCTTCCTGGACTGGAAGAAAGAGTTTCATGTACATGTCCATGCGTCATGTATAGCATTGGGGCAATGCTAACACAGGATAATGGAGAAGGCTTGGACCATCCTATCATGTTTGCAAGCCACAGATTATCCAAAATAGAGAAGAACTATTCTACCACTAAGCGCGAGGGGCTAGCTATGCTATATGCACTCCAGAAGTATAGGCACTACTTGCTAGGAGGCCATTTTAAGATGTATACAAAAAACTTTGCGTTGAAGTACCTGATCAATAAGCCTGTGTTAGGGGGGTGAATCTACAGATGGCTCTTATTTTTCCAAGAGTAAGATTTTGAAGTTGTTGTGAAGCCTTGACGATTGAATGTGGGACCAGATCGTCTAGCACGCATCGAAATAGGGGAGGAACCTATTAACTTGGAAGAAGGATTGTCTGACATGCATCTATTTGTAGTACGTGTCGCGAATGGTCACTTTGAGGATATAATACACTTCCTAACAACAAGAACTGCACCGGAAGGATACTTTGTCCAACAAAAGAAGGAATTAGTGGTGCACGCAACAAATTTTTCTGTCCTTGCTGGGCATCTATACAAAATGGGTACTAATGAGATATTGCAATGATATTGTTGGACACCTAATCCTCTAATGGTTGGTGTGGAAGCTAAACAACCAAAAGGAGTCTAAGGGACCACTTGGAATATGAAACCAAGGGTCACTCCTATGTATTATAAATATGTATCATTGTGAATAAGAAATACGATCTCATGTTCATCTTTCCTATTTTTTCTCTGCCATGTGTGTGTTTAAGATGGTATCAGAGTAAACGATTTCCTACCCTGCTCATATTTGAGCCATAGGTGTTGTGGCCTCTCTATGCATGTCAGTTTTTCCATTTCTTCTCCCTATCAGAAGCGTTTCCTTTACTCACCAAACCTACTTACAGAAACTCTATAGTCTGCAGTTAATTCCCTGAAATGCTGCTCCTGATGCTCTATGTTGAAGCAACTGTGCCACTTTAATACAGGTGTTTTTTGATATAACGCAACCAGGGTAGCCAGACCATTGGGGAAATACAGTGGACAACCCAACGGTAAATTGGTAGGGTAGCCCTTGAATGGAAAGTAGGAAAGTCGCTAGGTAATGTATCAACCAGCACACATGCCTCACAGAAGCGGTGGAAACAATTGGGAATGAGACCTAGTAATATGAAAGTCCATGGAACTTCATCATATAACTAGATGCTTGGATGTGGAGATGAAGGTGGATTAACGAGGAGAATAGTAATGATATCCTAATTTCGGAGCCAATGAGGAAACCCTGACAAATTCATGAGAAAACCATGATTAGATCTGTTTTGTTTGATCGACAAATCTAATAGATCTAATGATCATCATGTGCCAGCAAGCACATATGTTAATTAGAATAGAAGAGTGGTCTTCGTAGGTGTAAGAAGTATCTCACGCAGTCTCAAGGTGGTAAATGGTATTTTTCAAATTCACGCAATTAACCTGAGGGGTTGACACGTATCATGGGAAAACCACTTTTCTCGCGCGCTCTCAATTTGTTATGCATCGTGTATGATTTCACGTAAGATTACATGATAGCCGTTGGATCAATCAGGATTGATTGTGGAGATCAGCCAAGCTAGTTGGCGAGTGAGTGACGTGATAGCCGTTCGATTAGATGGGTCAGATCTGACGGTGATCACGTCGAAAGATGCATGTGAGTTAATTTAAATTTCGGACACAATAAGGTTATGAACTGCAGTTTTAATTCCTCTTGGTTCTGTGGAAAATTTGAAGGTTTGCCATATACTAGGTAAATTAAATAGTTCTACTATTTTCGCAGAATAACTAAAATTGGAGGTTGATGACTGATACTCCAAAAGAAACCCAAGAAGAAGTTCCACCTGAACTTGAAGGAATAGTTTCTCATTTTGAACGATTATGCAACCATCCCACCATTAGGAAATCACATAATATAATTTAGAGACATACTAAACTTGGCGAAAGTGCTAAGTCTTAGTGGAACAAGGAAACCCTGACAAATTCTCTCTCCTTTCGTTGAAGATAAAAAATGTCTAGTCAAAATCGAAACTCGACTTGAATGGAGATAAGGGGATTTTGCAGCAAATGTAGAGGAAACTCGTAGCTCATTTCATGTAGCAATTAAACAAAATGCACTCTGATTTTCTACTAAAAATGTTATGAACAACAGGATTTGGAAATTGAGGTGCAGTTCGTACACTCTCCTGAAAGCAACCTCCAAATTCTAGAGAAGGATCTTGAGAGAGATGATGGCTAAGGTTGGTCAGCAGGCCCTTCCAAAGGTCCAAGTTGTCTAGCCTGATTGAAAATAACATCAATATTGTAACCCTGCCTCACCCAAGGGGCATGGGGGCAAAACCTTATATGATTCCTACTCTATTATTTGGCTGAGTTGATGCTTACTCATCATGACAATGGTAAAACTTCGGTGTCCATCTGTGTTGATTGATTACCCAAGTCCTAGCATGGACTCCCTCAAAAAGTACTATGCTTAGGTCATCTTGCATGGTTACTTGTGTACATTAGTGTGTCATTCATTTTTGTGCAGTGTGGTTTTGTATGATAGTTTTAAGACAACTTTCCTGTTTACTATGCTTTTCTTGCTTTACAGATGTCTGCGACTCCCCACATTGGTTTCTCTTATGGTGATTGGTGTAGTACCCAGAACCTATCATCTGCGACATGGGCTATTTATGACCCTAAGGGTGAGTTGATTGACCTTCAAGTTATCTGTCTAAGTCGTACAACTAACAACATTAGTGAATACAGTGTGGTCATCGCACTGTTGTCAGAAGCCATCGCTTTAGGAATCAGAGAATTGGTTATCAGCCTAGATTCACAACTTGTCATCCTTCAACTCAATGGGAAATATTCCATCAGAATCCCTCAAATATTAAGAATGTATCTCTATATCTGTCTATTGGAAAGGCATTTTTGTTACATTACATATCATCGTATTCCTATATGCATGAATACACTGACAGATGCATTAGCTAATCATGTGTTGGATAGACATTTACGAAACATGTGAAAGATAAAACAAACCATTTGTATTATAGTAAGCAAGAAAAT
>APFE031249324.1:86279-138582 GCA_000404065.3 Pinus taeda
GGGTCCAACTCCCATCCATTCTTCCTATTTAAACCTCCCTTTTTCCCAAGCACAAACTAGTCTTAGTGTTGTAGTCTTAATGTTGGTGTGCTAGTTCTATTTTGGTTTGGAGTAGAAAAAAAGCTATTACTAATTGTACCTATCTAGTTGTGTGAGGGAGAAGTGTGATTTGGTTTGGAGTTTTCTAGGTCCCTTCCTATTTATAGCAGTCCTTGATCTATTTATAGGAAGTAAATTCGAATTTGGTCTTACCAGCAGTTTGGAATATTAATTAATTAATTCTGCATGAGTTAATTAATTAAGGAAAAGAAAACTTGAAGTCTTTGTGAGAACATGCAATTATTTCTCCATTAATTGGGGAATGTGTCATTGATTTACTCCATTGAATGAGGAATTAAGGATGAGTTCTATATTGAGAGGATCAGTTGACTTAGTTTAACTTAGTCAAGTTCAATTAGATTAATTTAACAAGTTGTTAAATTAATGAGATATAGTTTGTTGATGCTTGCATGTATGTGACAACTATTATTTTCAGATAACTGATTATTCTATCATGGATAATTGATGCATGTCAGTTCTGTCAAATACCCAGTTGATATTAGATGTGGGACAATGTATTATCAGATGCTAGGATATTTCTAGTAAGTATTCCTTGCATGGGGAAGGAAGCTTCTTCCTTCTATGACTGCGTAGTTGGAATTGAGGTGACAAAAAGTATGATTAGGCCAATTTACATTTGTTTAGTAACTGGACCCCAATCAAAACTGCACAAGGAAATAGGAGCTTGGACCTGAGGTGCATGATTTATATACAAGACTAGGTAGTCCATGAGCTTTATCATCAGAGTACAGAGACAGTAGGACAACTTTTGAGCTGATTCTTTTTGTATGTTGTTGAGGATTTACACTTGATTGATAATACAGAGTTGGGGTTTTATGCTGGTGCTCTCCCCAGTGATATATTCTATGTTATGTGTGATTGATTCTTTCTTATCAGTTATATGTGTTCATGCTTGATGTTGCTCATGGTTGATTAGCTTCTGCAAAGTTTATGGTAGATGTAGATCTAGTATTATGATTTAGTACATTGCATATATCAGTTTGATTTGTTGGTGAAATTTCTACATGATATCAGTGAGCTAGCTGATTTGTAGAGAAAATTCTACAGGACTCCTACTATGAAATGTGAAAGAGCGAATTTTGATCACTGATGACAGTGTGAAGACACTGACACTAACATTGGCTTCAATGGGGATGGTAGCTCCCTGGAGGTGCCAAGAAACTGTAGACCTAGTAGCCTTATCCATTGGGCATGGAGTAAAAAAAACTCAAACTGAAATGCATGACTGAAAACTGATGACTTGACGACACAAACTGACTCTGAAACTGTCTTGAAAATGACTGAAAAAATGACTCAAGACTTACTTAACTAAAACAAGTACTTACAAAGCTTTTTAATGGCATCAGACCAGCGAGATTTGAGAGCTTCAAATCATGATAAGAACCACCTGCTTACTGATGAAATATGTACAATCATGTGAAGTGGGCCTTCCAATGTAACCAATCTAATAGATGGCTACTTACTGAAATTTTGCTCTCACTTTCCCCGAGTAGGTAGAACGATGTACATGTAGGCAACTCACAATAACAACTGAAACCAAGGCTTATGCTAACAAACTAGGAAACATTCATCTTCTCTAATGCTTGCAAAATAATGCTGAAGGGATCTTGAAAATCTTGAAGCACTAGCTTGTCTTGAGATCCAACAACAAAAATACAAGTACTCCCTTCATTCTGATCTGAAAGAACAGTTGGTTTCTGATTGATAGGAAGGGATAGAGAAGTATAAGCTTCTACTATCTAAGTGTTGGTTGTAAATTCCTCGAGCATGAGAAATTCTGACTCGATATCTGGCATATTATCTCGCTCAGGCTCATACTCCTCAATTTCATAGTCTAAGTCATTCTTAAATAGAAAACATTCTTCAAGATTATCAAACAAGACAGCCCTATCATCTTCATGAAAGAAAACAATATTTTTTCGTTGATCTATAAATTTAATTTCAAGACTGTCATCATTTTCAAAAGTGGAAGAAACTTCACTAACACCTTCTTGACTATGTGAACACTACAAACCAACATTAGCTTGAGTTGTAACATGAACTTTCAGGAGTTGATCTATCTCATCTTCAGATGGAGGAGAGAGTACTTTTTGTTTTCTTTTTCTAAAACAGTAATTGTCTTCTTTCCCTCCTAAAGGTTCACAAGGTTTTTGAATATCTTCATTAATTTCAAGCAAAGGAGTATATAAATTTTCCTCAAATTGATGATTCATTTCATGTGATTCATGTTGACTATAAAGATGCAAAATTCCTTCATCTTCAAGCAAAGAAGAAGCTACTGTATGTTGATTATGATCTTGTGTAACAAAGTGACTGGCTTTTTGAGACTGTTGTTGAAGGGAAAAATCAAAGAAGGCTTCAATAATTTCTTCTTCATCACGATTTGAAACTAGATCTAGAATAGTCAACTTGACTTTATCACAATATGAAATTGGAACTTTATTTTCTTGTGTACCATCTTCTGCTATGATATTATCTAAAATAATACCTTGTCTTCCATCATTTTCAATTGTACTAAGATCTTGAACCTGCTGCAAATTTTCCTGAGTATCTTGACAAGTATCCTCTAAGCTCTCTTTATGCTCCTGAAATGGATTTTCATACAGGGATTCCACGGTCTCATCATCCATGAAGTCATCATCTTCATAAATTTTCTCGAGATTTTCAATAAAACTATAAACATGTTTGCAACAGTTCTAAACTAAATTTAAGGATGGATAAGATTATTTATACCTTTCAAAGAACATGGTATGAAAATATTTTAAACAGTAAATGCAAGCAGGCGACAAACTTTCATACCAAGATCAGGCTTCACCTTCTAGAGTGTTCATGAATATCTTCATCAAGAAGTCTTCAGGAAAATCAACCTTCAACTTGTGAATATGTGTGTGAAATCTAACAAGATTTAAAGTAGCATCATTCCTATCATCATCTTTAAACATAGGCAAATTCCTTTGCCAATCTACTTTAGGAATTTTATTTGGGAAACCTAGAATGTGATCTCAGCTCATAGGAGCATACCTTCGAGCAAACAAATCCATTTTTGATAATAATGGATTCACCAAGAAATTCTTCAGGCTACTGTTTCTTGAAGAGTAGAGTTGCCATAAATATTCTGAACCTTGGGATTTTTCGACACTGGAGTTGCCAGGTGAATGATTTCAGCCTTTTGGTGTTTGATCATTTTCCAATAATTAGATATAAACTTGATACATTTTTCTGAGGAACATAAAACTACGTTCCCCAATATGGTTGCCACTATGTTAGAGCCTAGATTGACCTCAGGCTGAAGGGAGGCAATTCTAGGGTAACCAAAAACCAAGCTTAACCTGGTAGCTAGCCCTACTAGGGCAGGAGAGGGCTCTCTCCTTATGAATCTCAATCAAGATGACTAGATCAGGAACAAGATTTTATGCTAGGTATAGTAGCTCAAGGGTTTTGATTGATTTTGTTGGTTTTTTGTTGGATCAGATGGAGCTAGGAAATTTGGGTCTGGGAAATTAGGTCAGAATGCAGGGTGTTCTATGGGGAAAGGTAGGTATAGGATTTTACACTTGAAATTGAATGAGGTGAAATGTCTAAGACTGGTGAGGAGCTGAGGAAGGCATGTAACAATCATGTATCTTTCTCAAACAATAGAAAACATAGAATACTGAATGGTTTCCCAAGGTAGAGCACTGAGAACAATGAATTCTACCTAGCTATCTTGATATCATTCAGTTAGAAGTTGTGAAATAGATGATGGCATACATAAACCATGTAAATAACTGATAAAAAAAGAAGAAACTATGCAAAAGCACCATACCATAGGTATCCCACAAAAATAGCTACAACTCCTATTAATTTCCTTGCCAAACTGCTTACAATGATGTACAATATAGTTCAGAGCATCCAAATGAATCCAACCCTTGCCAATGACAAAGAAAATAAATAATATATACATAAAAACCACTTATCCTGACCATCAGGTGTCAAATCCATGAGAAGAGGGGATGTTACAACCATTTCCAAACATGGACCAGGAATATAGACAGTGAAACTACTTGCCTCTATAAGCATGGAAACTGATTCATTAGCCTCAAAACCACCTCTAACTAATGAATTACCTTTTAAGACTATTTACTTACATTTACATGCCATGTCATCAATTACATCAGTGAAATCATCCATGAGGAGAGAGAAAGTGAATTTACAGTGAAAACAGGCAAAATTTTGATTTTCTCAGCAAACTGGTCAAAAGCATAGCGCTGCTTTCCACCTACTTTTGGAGGACCCCCCCTTAACCCAATTGAGCCCAAGATAACTCATTGGAAAGGTCTTCAAGTCTAGTTTTTGGAACAGCTTGAAGCTTTTAATTTTGAGGTCATTTCCCCCCTAAAAATGTGAACCCCCAAGACTGCTACTGTGTGTCCAAAGTGAGGCAGAGAGGTCATTTTTTGGTAGTTTTTGGACCTTTTGGTGGCCCATATTTGCTTCAAAACTTCTGAAAATTTCCAAGGTGCATGTTCTCATCCTCCTGAATCCAAATATGCAAACCGTTTGTCCATCTGATGCTCCAGGGAAAAGCGCAGCGCTAGTGGCGCTACGCTTCTATGTTAGTTTTTTGTGTTGAAAATTTCAAAATTTGAGAAATGCAAAAAGTATCGAAAACTTTCCCAAATTTGGCATGGGACACCACCATTAGCTGATTTGATGGGTTAGTGAGGCTTCAACTAATATTTCCAACCTATCTTGCTCTTTCTTGTCCTCTAAGGCTCTCCTCAACCTAGCTTTTAGCTTCCTAATCCTCATATTGCAGATTTTGTTGTGAGTCATGTAATGCCAGGCAATGTGTCGGGGCATATTCTTATCATTGTTGGCCTACTCAATCAGCCCTTTGAGATGTATGTTGACCCTCTCAAGCCATGTTTCCCTATCATTCTCAATCTCTTGCTCAATAGGAGTAAAATTGACATGAGCCTCTTTGGCCATTTTCCTGTTTGCTTTAATCATTTGGAACTCCATGAGGACTTGCTTGCCACTCAATTGTTTGTTTTCCTGCTTTAAATATTTGATGATAAACTTGGCTCTCTCTAAGTTGTCCACCAAGGATTGTATTTCAGCTTCTCTTTCTTAAATGATGAGGCCTTTGATGGTGTTTTCATCCTGAGCCTCCAAGTCAATAATGCCACTTCCATGATGGGTAAAGTGCTACTGTCGCTCCTCATGCTCAGTAAGGTCAAAATATCTTTCCTGCTAATCACCAAGATCCTCCTCTTGCATCTTTTCCTTGCCTTTGCTCAACTGCTCAACCTGTACCTGTTTTGTTGATATATAAGGCAAAGCCCCTTCCACACCTTGTGGAGCAAACATTTGCCTGTGGACTGATGACGAAGGCAAGGCCCCTTCCACAAACTGTGGAGCAAACACTTGCCTAGTAGCTGCAAAACGTCTCCTTGTGCCTCTTTGATATGTTAAATACACTGGCACCTCAGCAGTTTTGGTTTCCTTGGCCTCTTCCCTTATTTCCCCATGGCTAGAAGGCCCACCTTCTTCTTGATGCACTAGTGAAGGGATCTGTGGACCTTTGAACACCTCATGAGTAATGAAAGTCTCCCATGGAATGCTAAGAAGGCTAAACTAGTGTAGAACAATGATTTTAATCAAAGAGTAATGATAAATTTTGTTTAACTGCTTGGGGTATGATTTCCTCTGTACAATATGTGCCATTTTCTCAATGTTTCTAAACATGAAGTAAGGAATATTAAACATTTTTACTGTAGTATACCTAGGGGAGATAATATGGGGTACATAGGGAGGTACCCAAGGGAATAATGCAATAATGGGATGGGTCATGGTAATAAATAAGGTGGTTAACCTGTATCATGTAAGGCACCACAAGTAGTTAGAAATAATGTAATAAGCCCATGGTATTAGATAGATGGTATTGAGGGAACCATGGCAATGACCCATGGTATTGTATGTATGAGGCCTATATAGAGGCTAGAGACTCCCCATTGATAGATGTCAAGAAATAATGTATGAACAAGCATATGGCTTGTAGAGTGTTCTCCTTCCTTAAGAAGTGAATGTATGGTGTTGCCCTACCTTAAGGGTTTGATTAATAAAGGGAAGCATTTATCTATATTCAGATCTTGTTATTTCTTGGGTATATTTCTATTATCTTATATTTTTAGATCAGATCTATAACAAGTGGTATCAGAGAACTTTCTTGGGCAAAG
The DNA here is from genome assembly GCA_000404065.3 of Pinus taeda. Taxonomy (NCBI): domain Eukaryota; kingdom Viridiplantae; phylum Streptophyta; class Pinopsida; order Pinales; family Pinaceae; genus Pinus; species Pinus taeda. Next base: position 92,621 of record APFE031249324.1, read on the forward strand.
TGGAGATTTTGTTTTTTTGTTTTTTTGTTTTTAATTTTTGCAGGAATTCTTTGGTCGGTGACTTTTCAGATCAGATATGTTCATTTTGGTGCAAAATCTATAGAATCTAATTGAAGATCTGAGTTTTTGGTGAAAAAATACCCAATTTGAAAAAAACAATCAGCCAAATCAGAGTCCGGATGAGGGAGATATTGTTGATTTAAAAATCAGTTGGGTTGCAGACATTTTTTGGGACAACGAGTTTGCGAAGTAGATATGTATGGTCTGGTGAAAAATATAAAGAATCTAATTGCAGATCTGGATTTTTTGTGAAAAAATACCCAAGTTCAAAAAAACAATCAGTCGAATCGGAGTCTAGATGAGGGAGATATTGTTGATTTAAAATCATTTCTTTTTCAGAATTGTTTTATGATGACGGGATAGTTGCAGCGTGGATTTGAAATTCTATTTCTTAGATTAAGATTTATACCACATGGGAAGATGCAGAATGATTGTTCCATTTCCAAAAACAGGTCATAATAGGGATTCTGAGCAATATTGATGGAATTGTAACCATTTCAAATTTTCGCCAAGTAAGAGCTTTGTTTTCAAAACCCTCTTCATGGTGGTTCTATGTTTTACAAGAAAAGATAATGGTCCTACTATTGAAGAATTCAAATATAAAGTCATTATGGGCACAACATTGGAAACTTTTCATAGTGATTAATATGGAAGATGAGGCTATCAAAGGGTTTAGATCAGTTGAGAGCAAGAAGTTGTGCAACCTTTCAAATAAAGAATTTGAAAAAGTCCTTTTAGACAAATGGTCTCATGCTAGAAAACAAGATAATGAGAAACATTTGGGATTATTTTCTACTGGTATCTCCTTATTGCAGGTTCACGGTTTGATTCAGAAGGAGAAGATCGTTGTGTCTATAAATCCTAGTTGCAAGCAAAATCTTATAAGTGTTAGTTTGGAAAAAAGATTGCAAGTTCCAATAAAACACATTGAAACCGCACAGATTGATAATGAGAATGTTCAAGTTTATAAAGATTTGAAGATTTTTATGGACAAGTATGTATTGCATTCTAATTTTTATGTTTCAGATATGGCTAATATGGATGTTGTTTTGGGATACCCTTGGATGGAATTGGTGGGTACTATCAATATTAATGTGCAGAAGAAATTCCTAAAGCTCTGGTATAAAAAGAAGAAAATTACAATACATGATATTTCCATCAATAAACAGGGAGAGTCTAAGGAGGTTGAAGCAGAAGATGTTCCAGGGACTGACATATCAGATGATGAGCCATTGATGGTCAACAACCAAACACAAACGTCAAACTAGGTACCAGAAAAATAGGTAGAGTCCAAGGAGGTTGAAGCCAAAAATGTTACATCATATGAGGATTCAGTGGTTGATGTAATATTGGAAGATAAGAAACAACAATAGGCACCGGAACATGTACCAGATACCAATCAAGCTCCATTAGGTGGTAAATTAAAGAAGGATACACTGTTGGTTAAAACTTCAGTATATCACCACCCACATCACCCAGCAAGAAAATAGCCAACAAGATGGCAACAAATTAGCTACAAGGACAACAGCCCCCGCATGGCATATAGAGAGGGGTGACGATCCACCTACTATACATCAACACAGAAGAGCTATTAGGATTAACTTCCATCTCAAGTGAGTGAGGCAAATGCTAGATCGAGAGTTCACCTTTCTCTTGGATGGCTAGATGCACGTGCATGGTACCAGTGGACTACTCTTTTGAGTATATCTTATTATTTGTGTTCTTTCCATGCTTCGGGGACAAAAAATGTTAAGGGGGGTGGAATGTAGTGTGCCTAAGGGGATAATATGGGGTACAGAAGGAGGTACCCAAGGGAATAATGTAATAATGGGATGGGTCATAGTAATAAATAAGGTGGTTAACCCGTATCATGTAAGGGACCACAAGTAGTTAGAAATAATGTAATAAGCCCATGGTATTTGATAGATGGTATTGAGGGAACCATGGTAATGACCCATGGAATTGTATGTATGAGGCCTATATAGAGGCTAGAGACTCCCCTTTGATAGATGTCAAGGAATATTGTATGAACAGGCATATGGCTTGTGGAGTGTTCTCCTTCCTTAAGGGGTGAATGTATGGTGTTGCCCTACCTTAAAGGTTTGTTACACAAAAATATCATCACCATGACTATTTGCAGTCAGTATGGGTCTATCATCACTTATACTGTCCTCCTAAGCAAGTCTTAGACCTCAGATCTTCATGTCAAGCTTTGCAAATGAGAGAAAGACATTAAAAATCAATAAAGCTCTGGTTTCGCACTTTCTCTCACTTTTGCCTGCAGGCCCACACCCTTTGTTCATATTACATGCGTATCTGAATGCTCTATCTGTAAAGGGGTGGGTGCGTACCCCTGTAAAAGTAAAAAAGGCACAAGTTTATTCTAAAAAAACTCACTTTAGGTTAATTCTAGATGATTCTAGAAGGAAGTTTGATGTGGATTGTTCGCTCCAAGGTGGTTCATGCATCCCAAAAGAGAAGGAGCTAATCCTAAAAAGAAGTTTTTTCAGTCTAGAAGAGGGAAATCCTAAAAAGAAGTTTTTTCAGTCTAGAAGAGGGAAATCTGTTAGGACACATTATATCTCAAGATGGGAATAGGATAGACCCTGCTAGAATAGAAGCCATTTTGACCATTTCCTATCTCGAAACATTAAAGAGCTACAGTCATTTCTAGGCAAGATTAATTTTCTTAGGATATTCATCTCAAATCTAGCAGAAGTAATTAAGGAGTTAAATAACATGCTAAGAAAGGACTCAACACTTAAATGGACAGTGGAGGCCAAACAATCCTTTGAAGCCATCAAGGAAGACTTAACTAAGATTCTGGTCCTAATAAGTCCTGATTTTAACAAAGATTTTTTTATTTTTTCTTTTGCTTCAAAAAACACCATTGCAGCAGTCTTGTTGCAAAAGAACAACCAAGGATATGAACAACCAATAGCATTCTTTAGTAAATCCTTAAGAGATGCCTCACTTAAATACAATATCATGGAAAAACAAGCATTAGCTTTAGTTAAGGCAATTAAAGAATTCAAAGTGTACAATATGTACTCTCATATTATTTCTTATGTTCCAAACTCTGTAGTTAAGGACATTTTGACTCAAAATGGGTCTCAAGGAAAAAGAGGCAAATGGATTGCCACACTATTAGAATATGACATAGAGATAAATCCAACTAAGCTTATCAAAGGCCAAGGTTTAGCCAAACTCATGGCTGAATTGAATTGTCAGGACCTTGATATCAACTTCATTAGTGCCCTTGAAGATGAGGTGGAGATGGCGACTCCACAGATCAGTGAACCTTTTACTGATTCACCATGGTATGCAGATATTACATTTGTATTACTAAACCTACAAGCTCCTCCTGGATTGACAAGAACTAAAGCTAGATTCTTAAAAATGAAGTCATTAAGATATTGTATTGTAGATAATGCATTGTTTTGGAAGGACAATAGTGGTATCATTTTAACCTGTTTATTGAATGATGAAGCTGACAAGATTTTACAAGAGTTTCATGTAGGGGATTGTGGAGGACACTTGTATTGGAAGAGTACTACTGAAAAAATTCTGAGGGTTGGTTTCTATTGGCCTACATTTTTTGTAGGTGTTAAAAAACATGTGACCTCCTATCATCAATGCTAGATATTTGAGGGAAAAAGAAAACTTTTACCCTTGCCTCTTAAACCAATTTCCACTGAAATTCCATTTCAACAATGGGGGTTAGACTTCATTGGAGAAATACACCCAGCCTCCTCAACTCAACATAAGTGGATTATGACAACCACTGACTATTTTACCAAATGAATAGAGGCCATACCTTCTAGGAAAGCCACAAACACTGTCATAATCTCCTTCCTAGATAGTAATATCCTGTCAATATTTGGATGTCCCCAGAAGCTCATTACTGATAATGCAACTACTTTTAAATCCAAAAGAATGATAGATTTCTGTAACAAGTACCACATCACCCTTGGCCATTCCACAACCTATTACCCTCAAGGTAATGGACTAGTAGAGTCATCAAACAAAATCCTGGTCAATATTATTAAAAAATTGTTGGAAGATAACAAAAAGACATGGAACAAGAAGTTAGTCAATTCCTTATGGGCGGATCGATTGACTACTAAGAAGTCCATTGGAACATCACCCTATCAACTGGTTTATGGGATGGATGTAGTTTTCCCATCATCCTTGGGAGTGCCAGTGATGAAGATCATTCAGGAATTACATGTGGAACCAAATGATATTCAAAGAAGAATAAATTAGACTATACACCTGTAACAGACCAGAGAAGAAGTGTATGTAAAATCACAGGTGATCCAAGAAGAAATCAAGAAAGTCTTTGATAAAAAGACTAAAGCAGATGATTTTTACATAGGAGATAAAGTCCTTAAGTGGGATTCAAGGAGAGAAGATAAAGGCAAGCATGGAAATTTTTATTTTTTGTGGTAGGGGCCTTATGTGACTTATGGCTACAGAGGAAACAATGCCTTTTTCTTGACAAACATAAATGGATCAGATCTACTAGGAGAACCTGTTAATGGTAGGATGTTGAAGCATTATTTTTCCACTGACTCACAATAGTTCACTTTACTTTGCATCATTGTACAAATCCTTGCAGAGTGTAGATTGGATTGGATGGTAATCCTTTGAAGTTGAAGCCCAAAGAGAAGGCCTTGAGCTTTGAGGGATTTATTTTCATAATTATCAATAAAGCATAAATCATAGAAGGACAATTCACAAGGTAAATACAGTCACAATTCAAAGGCTACTGATCTTCATACTTATTGACATTTCACAAAAAAATGCCATCCCCATGTGGAGCCACTGTTAGAGTCCTATAGTGATAGGATTCATAATTTTGAATTGGCTAAGGTTAAACCTTGTAATATTGTACATACCTTTTCTTTCTGCAAAAGTTTTCCATATTAAAATTAAAAAATGTAAAGAGGGTATGTCCTAAAAGAAATATCAAAGGATAAGAAAAATAAGAAAAGATAAAAAAAATGAAAAAAAATGAACCCTAAACAAAAAAAATGATCATGAAAGTGTGCAAGTCCAAGTGCCACTACTTTTTACTTTACTGTCTTAAATAATGGTTGTGTACAGCTCGTCATATATGCCACAACCCATGATATTCAAACTACTTAATCTTGACTACTTCATGCTTTGAATTTCATGTTTATAGTTAGAGAATAAAAATCTGACCAAACAGTTTAATATTGGCAAGTTAGTAGATAGGTAGAGAAACAAAAGGAGCTCATCAGTTTAACTGAGCCCTTGGAAGATATAAGTTTAGAAGTAGAAAGTTTGTTTTATAAGAGAAAAGGAAAGAAAAGGGTCTTCTAGCTTAAGTGCACCCACCAAAATGAAGAAAAATGTTAGGTTAGGTAAAAGGGTAAGTAAAGGAAGGTTGCAGAAATACAAGTCATTTGAAGCATAAGCACTACTATCATACTTAACTATGTGTTTCAAGTGTGTAGGAGTAGTTATCAATGAAAAAAGTGTGCTCATAGGCTGATTTTCCTAACTCCCCCTTCATTGCATTTCACTGCCACTATATACTCACTAACTTCCCTTTTACCTCTTCATGGCTTATGAAAACCCCTTCCCCCTCATTTTTACTCCTACCCCTTAGTTTCACACATTTCCCTAGTCAATTACTCCTAAAATCCATTCCCCTAAGTGTGAAACCCCTTCCCCCCTTTTAAAATCATGTTTCCACTTCAATAATTACCCAAAACCCCTTTAAACCCTTTATCCTAACTCTAAAACCCCCCCACCTCACTAACTTCGCCACTTAACCATTTTTCCGACTAAACTTGAGTTTAACCCGCCACCCTGGTGAGGTAAAATTGCTCCGCTACCCCTAAAACTCTGCAGTTTAATTAATCCACACTTAAACATGGGTTAATTCCTCTAAGTTGTAATTAAAACCCATGGGTCCTGCTAACCTCCACCCCATCACCCAACCGCGCAACTTTCCCATGCGATGGTCGTTGGATCATCCACCCCCAGATCCAAAGGCCATCACCCATATTGCGCTCGCGCGATGTTTGACCTTTAACGTCCCGAGAGCATGCGAAATGGGTGGTTTTGATCGGGGCCCATTTTCCTACGTGTTGGCCTCTAGCATAGATCATGTTACGCAGTCAAAATACTGCCCGACCCCCATAAATGGTGCGTTGGCGTACAAAACCACCTCCCCGCCAAAGTGAAAACCAACACTATTCATAAAACATTTTTTCCCTGCCATTTTTAAAACCGTTTATGGTTAAAAGCCTTACGATCCCCATTTTCACCCTTTTTTGCTCAAATTGCACTGTTGAACCTCTGAAGCACCTGTACCTTTCGAACTTTTATGACCAGCTATCAACTATCAGAGCCTTCTGATGCCACCATTGCACACCATCCTAGCTGCCGAAACCCTCTGCAAACCCCAATTGAAAACCAGTAGGAGCCCCGACTATAAATTCCAAGTATTTGAACAAGCACCAAGAATTACTCTCTCTTTAAAGAAAGAACACTAAATTCTTAAAATAACTGAAAGAATTTTATTAATTTCCAAGAGTCTCCCATTCCCACAGTACTAGAACCCCAACCTGCAAACTGCTCATACCCTACCTTGGTTATCCAATCACAAATTTCACTCCCAAAGACATATAAAGCCCAATTTTCTACGTTTTATCACATAAATGGCTTCCCAGACCTCCCTAGATGTCAGACCAGTAATAACCCCTCACTTAAACATTGACCACCTAGCCCTAGCAGACAGAGACTTCCAAATCAAAGACACAGTCACCTACCATGACCTTTTGAAAATACATTGTTGGAGTAAAGATAGATTCTTGAACAAAGAAGATGATATCCACCTTTGGGACTCAAATATACCCAAGTATACATTCCCAGAAGTCCATACTTTCCCAAACATTGTAAAATTTTTCCATGCATGTGACAGTCCTAGCCAAAGGGCTATAATTTCCCCAAACCAAGACTTCTTGTTTTCAGGAACTGCTGAGTCTATTAACTAGATGCTTCAAATCTAGCCTAGCCACCATTTTCTCACAAACTAGAAGGCGAATAATCACCATGCTCTCATGCATCTTAGGATAGAGAACATATGAGCATATAGATAAGATAGTCATGGCTGTATGTCTATTTTCACTCCCAGTCATCCCCTTGCAATTATGTTTGACTATGCTCAGTTCATTGCCGAAAGAATGCATGAACAATTTACTAAACTACCCACTAAAAGAGTGTTAAAGTAATCTTTAGTGTTGTTTTAAATGTTTCTATATTACCAGATAGACAAGTTCATAATGAAGATTCAGAAAATAGATACCAGGGAAAAGGAAAGATTAGTCATCTACTAGACACCCTTGTTCCAGAGGTATAACACAACATTCGCATACAAAGACTTCATAGATTCTTTTTTCACCCTGTCATAAACATGTTGACTTCTAGCACTCAGCCTAGAATCAATAATGAGATCAAGAGAGTACTGCGACTGGAAAAGAATAATAGAGTAGGAGACTGGTACCTCTACCAGAATCATATTGAAATCAGGATCTATGGCTGCGAGTTAACCCCCTACAAATTGCCTAAGTATCTCCCAATGAGAATATTTTCCCTGGAACAACAGTAACACAACAACCATCCACTTCCAACACATGGATCATACAGAGACAAAAGAGTGTGGAGGTGTCTTCCTTTGTCAGGCCAGCTGACAAGGAAGAAGATATCAAGGAAAGATTCAAGGAGATTAAAATGAGGAATGAAAAGCTCAAGGCAGTCACTTAGGCCAAGTACTTGAAGATGACACCACCGAATCAAAATAGGTTGATGTCAGCTTTTGACATCAACGAAAGAAAGATGCATGTGTCTTTCCTACAACCTATTGTACAACAGCCTAAAACCATAGCAGACTACAAGAAGACCAACTTTGAGGTCTTAGCTAGGGATGTGCATCCCATATATCAAATAGAATTTCATAAGCAGGCTGGAGAGATGATCTACTCCACCCTCACAATAAAATAAATGGAAGCATTCAAGCTCAAGGACTTATTAGATAATGTGACAACCCAGTACAAACTAGAAAGAGCATCTTCCAGCACCAAAGACACATGGATCAAATCCTTAGAAGACCTGATCATTGAGCTGGGACATGACCCAAAAGAAATCAAGATGAACAGATAATTAAGAAGCAAAATGAAGACATTGCAGCCCTTAAGAAACAACTCAAGCTTCCTCAATCACAACACACTAAAAAAAAAGAAGTCCTAGAAAGCCAAACAAATCATGAAGAGATGATGAACTTGGTGTTGCAACTCAATGATCAGTTGAAGGAAATGGAAAAGGAACTAGATAGCTTGATCCAGCTCAAACAAGCTAGTCTAGGCAGTGCTCCTCCAACTATCATTCCTACATTGATCACAGTTGTGCCTTCCACATTGGTAGCAACATTAGCTCCCACTAGTCCAATGGCCACTACATTGCCAGTAGCAACAACAACTACATTAGCAACGTCATCAACAACAATAGGTACTAGAGGTGATGAAGCAAACAGGTTAGTCAAGGCAATGGAAGAAATGTCCTTTCAGACCAATGAAATGAAGAAGTTAAAAGAGAAACTTACCAACCTAGAGACAGATTGCAGGTTATCCCAGATCATGCATAAGGAAGAACAATAGAAGGCTACCAAAATGAATGAGAGAGTGAAAATCCTGGAGAAAGAGTTAACACTGAGTGAGCCTTTGGGAAAGGCCAAAAATTATTATGGGCCAATATCATTGACTCTGTAAATTATATTCTGCCATCTATCCAGGTTGTTTTTGAGTAAATAGACTTAATAAAAAAGGCTACAGAAGCCATCCAGAATGTCAAAGAATATCTTGGAGAAATGCTAGGGGAAGCAGTAAGAATTATTAAATTATTCAACTCCAAGAACAAATATGAGCTACAAGAACTTGACATACCTGATAGGACAGGTACCATTTTGGAAGTCAAGAGGGTCCTAGCCAAAAGAAATTTAATGTTAAATTTAGAAGATAAGTGTCAAACCATGCAACTAGTCGTTGAAAGGTTTATGACCAGGTTTGAGCTTTTGAGAGAAAAAGGGACTACCTATTCCCTTAGTCATAAATTATAAATTGGTGACACAGGAGGACTACAACAAGAAAAACAAATAAGTAGCTAGAGAATGTGAAAATACCACATCAACGAGTGGTATACCAATTGGCAAAGTAGTATACTAGACTTTTGAAAATCTGTTTTATCTCCAGCATGAGGTGAAACACTTATTTATTAATAAGCCTACTTTTTCCAAATATACAAAGGCTGATGAGATATATAGGAAAATACTCAACATCCAGATACTAGATGAAGAAACATGGAAAAAACTTTATGATTTACTGTAGTAAAAGTACAGTAAAAATATAAGTGTACAGTAAAAAGTAAATGAGCATGGTAAAAGGATGAAGACAGGTCAGCACAGTCAAAGTGTATCAGGTGAAAGATCAAAGTAAAACAGGGCATCCAGCGTGAAAGCCAAACAACCTAGCAGCATAATGAGCTAAAAATCAAAGTCTACAGCCAGCAGAACCAAAATAAAAGGGACAGCATGAAATAGTTCAATAACTATCTCTATCTTCTTGCAAGAAGATATTTCCTTTTTCTTGTATTAGTTCTGAATACAGTTTCAGATATTTTGTAACTCTTTTTGTATAAATACTTCAAAATTCGAAGTATTATGGTGGATTATTTTACATTTGTAGAGTTATTGTGATCTTGAACCAAAGGGTGATTGTACCATTTTCAAGTCAATAGACTAGATCAAGTAATAAAAGCATTTCGCTATAGGATTCATGAGATGAGCGATTTGCAGTGAAGTACTTTATTTGTGATTTTTTTACCATTCTTATGTAAACTCATAATCTTAAATGTGTTCTAAAATCTATATGAATTAACTGGAAATATCACTCAGAATTTGTTTAATTACACTCTGTTTTGCGCAATAATTTCTTTACATGTTTTCTTCTGATACTCGGATTGAGAACTCTTAATTGCTCTCCCATCCCGATTTACTTCTTTCATTCCTTCCAAAGTCCAACCTAGGGAACCCTTAATTGCTCCCTGGATCCGATTTGAAGCCATTCACCATTTAGCCTCTGAGATCTGCAGTAACGCATCTATCTAGCCCTGTAGACACTGTTTTTAGAACCCAATCTAGTCTTATTTGTCAGACATCTGACTCCATAGCCCAATGGTATAAGCCAATCCTCTATCCATCTAAGTAAAGTGATCCCACCACCAAATTTTCAAAACAAAACCCAAGTGCAAGCAATAACTAGCCTAAAATCATCTTAACTAAAACAAAGTTAAATTATAAAGAGAGAGCCCTCTCTGAGCATCAAGAAGGCTAGGTCCTAATCTCCAAAAGTGGTTTGTGGTTACCTTTGGCTTTTCTTTCTTCATACTTCAAAAGAAATATCAGAGTGATAGCAGTTTCCAAGAAAGGGATAGTGATGGACCTAGAAAATTTTAAATTTATCATGGAGTGTTCAACTCCTAGAAATGTGGATGAAGTCAGATCATTTATGGGACTAGCAGGTTATTATAGATGGTTCATCAGGAACTTCTCAAAGATTGGTTATCCTATTACATCTTTGTAGAGAAAGGTAAAGAAGTTTTAATGGACCAAGGAGTGTGCATCTAGCTTTGAGTAGTTGAATTATTTTCTTACAAATTCTCCATTCTTGAAGATTTCAGATCATGATAAGGAGTTTGTTGATCCAGGTGGATACTGGTGGCCATCCGCTAATTCCACTTGGACCCCCAACATTGTTTCTTTCAGTTTTCCAGTTTCCTTAATTATAACACAGTTTACTATTTTTAGCAGTTTTTCGGGTCCTAAACTTCCGGAGCCATTTTGAGGCCCTAAACAGAGTTATTTTGGCAATATACTGCCAACAACTTTTGATAAATCATTTTGTTAGTCATATTCCATGGAGAGATCTTTCCAATGGGATACCATGTGCATCAAACAGATATAATATGACCAAGTCACGACCCCGGGAAGTTGGTTGTCCAACTAACGCCAACGTGGCCCGTAAACTCTTGGCGTTACATCTCCTCGAGTTAGGGTTTTGGTTGTTTAAGGTTTTCTCTTAGTGTTCAATAACAAAAAGGTCCTTGAGCCTCATTGTAACATGGTTCATAGGCATGTATCTGCCACATATCTTCTCAGAGATAAGCTACCATCACCCGAACTAGTTTATTTTCATTTCTATTTGTAAGCATGTTTCAGTGTTTTACATTAATGAAATGAAGTATTATTTTTTTCGCATCTTTGTATTCATGATTATTTCTGTACTTTATTGTGTTCCTGCATAAATCTGGATCAGTGGTATCAGAGTAGTCTGCTCTTTCTCTGTTTTTCTTTGGATGTCCCCAACAAGGTTGGGATATAAGGAGTTAGGGCTTGAACTAGTCGAACCTTTGCAAGACCAACCTCACAAATCTCGATGGCCTCCCACGGCAGATGAAAAGAAAGACAAGGGAGCAGGAGATCCTATCAAAATCTTACTCGAAGAAGCCCTCGAGTGGCAAAGGAATGCGATGATGGACAACTTTTCCCAGATCCTTCAATGGCTACTGAGGGGTGACGCATCTGCTTCCAACAGCTACTATGGAAATGCCACACCCTTTAATGTACAAGTTAAATTTGAAATCCCAATATTCGAGGGTCAAATATATGCAGATGCCATAGTTAAATGGTTGAATTTTCTAGAATTATATTTTTCTGTTCATGAGTTTTCCAGCCGAGAAAATATTACTTTTGCTCTTCTCAAAGCTACCCCCCATGTCAAGGACTGGTGGGAAACCTATTGTGAACAGACGGATGAAAGTACGAACTCATTGTTTTATGCTGCTCCCACTTGGAATTCATTCTAGGATGTTGTCAAGGAGTAGTACAACCCTATCGAGAGCTACGAGGACAAAGACATAAAGTGGACCACGCTATAGCAAGGAAGGGACCAAGATGTATTGGAGTTTACCAATGTTTTTCATATCCTTCGCATGAAGTTGGGTATCAAGGATTCTGAGAAACATTTGGTACTCAAGTACCACTACTACCTACATAGATACATCTAGGATGAGATGGAGTTCCTAGACATCTCCTCGCTCGACATGGCATACCGATACATTATCAAGATCGAGCTGAAGTTTAAACAGAAGAAGCGGGAGTTTGGATCCGCAAATTCGAAGTAAGGGAAAGGCTTCCCCAAACCACAGAACCAAGGACTTAGCCAAGGTGGTGTGACTCAAGATAACCCATTGAACCTACAAGAAAATAATACCACCACGAAGTCAAAGGGCACAGGAAAGTGATGTGAGTTCCACAAGAGCCCCACTCACAACACAAATGAGTGTCGAGCCAAGAAGTTGATGGTGGTTGAGTTGAAGGCTTCAAAATCAAATGCATGTTCCGACCTTGAGTCAGAACATGACAAGAGGAATGGGAAAGGGAAGCAGATCATTGATGCAGATCCCAGAGCACACATCTTGAGCCCTTGAGCCTCATTATAACGCATCGACAGGGCATCAAGACTCCACCAATTCCTTCCTTGCATGCAAATCGAGCCCTGTAATAGCTTGGGTTCCTTGGAGGCCGTGGGTTGAAATAATAGTCCCTCGAGCCCTAGCCAACCTAGAAGAGACCAGTTTGGTTTGATGTTAGTGATTTCTTGGCCGATTAGGTGAAATCACTATTGTTGAGGGTTGAGGTGGTTTGGCCTCTAGAAGCCCTGCTTGATTCTATTTTGGTTTAACCCATATGATCTCACATTCATGATTAGAATATGACACAAGGGTGATTAGATTAAAGAGAGATTTGGATTATCCAATCTTTGAGCATTTGTATTGGTTATTGTGTTTATTTTATGGATGATTGCCATGGATTCTATTTTGGTTATATGTTGGTTATATACATGGTTATATGATGTGCTTTTACTATGGATCTTGTTCATGATTTGATAAGTTAGTGAATGATTGATGAATGCATGGGCTAAAAAGTGTTGTTGCAGCTATCTTGAGAGGGCATTGAGCCTTCTTAATGATTCTTTGATGAAGTTAATATGATCATGAACATACATGCATTCATGACCTGTAGCTACTATGTTTACTATGTGTTTGATGAAATACCTATTATGTCATTGACATATTTTGAGTAAGATTTAGCTTGATTATTGATTGCACAAACTTTTTATCAGCTTAGACTAAAATTTGGAGATTTTTGAGCATTTCTGGGAAGTGACCTGAAGGACAACCTAGAAAATGTGGCACAAATATTGCAACCACTAACTCATAACATGGAAATTTTGATCACAACTGCATGGAGGAAGGCTCATGCATGCATTTGGAACCTTCCAATCACATGCACAATGTGTCAAGAGTGTGGTTGGGAGGTAAAGCTAGTGAAAATAAGTTCTAGCTCAGGGTCTAATCACTAGAGGTTGTTGACTGGTGTTCTTGAGAGGCATCAATAAGTTTTTGATTTGAATTCCCCACTTCCATAACTGGAACTTGGACGTCAGGTCATGTCATTGTAACACTCAACTCATGTTTACCTAGGAGAGCTTGTAAAAGCAGGTAAATGTGGGAGGAGTTGGTTACAAAAATATAGCTTACAAAGAGATCTTGGTGGATTTTGATGAAGAAGAGATACCCATTTTTAGGAAATATGAAAGGATTACATTGTTCAAGATCCTACACCAACTGAATAAAATGTTGAAGGACCTAGTGAACTTGTGCAGCATGTTGTTATTCTAGAAACTCATAAGAAACCTGCTTGGTTGAGGAAAAATATTCAAGAGGTAGAGGGACATGTGAAATCTAAGGGAAATTTTAGAGAAAGTAAGAAACCCAAAAGGTATTTTGGTTGCATAGCCTATGTGACAAATCACATTGAAGTTGAACCATCCTCTAATGAAGATGCAATTGAACATCAAGAATGGAGGAATGCAATGCAAGAAGAATACCAATCGATTATGAAAAATGATGTATGGAGAATTGTTCCTAGACCAAGTGACAAATCTATTGTCACTTCCAAATGGATTTATAAGATCAAACATGTAATGGATGGGAGAATTGATAAGTATAAATCTATATATGTGGCAATAGGCTCTTCACAAAAGGAAGGTATCGGTTATGAAGTAACCTTCACTCCTACAACAAGGTATGCCACTATTAGATTGCTTATTTATTTGGCTACTACTATGGGATGGAACATTCATCAAATCGATTTTGAAAAAACTTTTTCGAATGGGACCATATATGAAGAGGTATATATTGAGTAACCTCAAGTATTTGAGGTCCATAAGAGGGAAACACATGTCTAGAGATTAAAGAAGGCTCTATATGGTTTTAAACAAACACCTAGAGCATGGTATGATATAATGGATGCAATATAGAAGTGGCTTTGTCAAGAGTTCTGTAGATCCAAACATTTACATCAAAGTGGTCAAGGATGAAACTATGATCATACCTTTATATGTGGATGACTTGACACAGGTGTGGAAAATAAGATACAAGAATGCAATAGGGAATTGGAAGGATCCTGGGATTATGCATTCCTATCTGGGACTAGAAGTTTGGTAGAAATCAAGTGAAATATATCTTGGTCAAGGAAATTATGTGATCAATGTACTATAGAAATTTGGCGTGATGAATAGAAATATAATGACTACTCCTATGATTATTGATCTAAATAAGTTGAGAAGTTCATTCTAGTATGGTGGATCTCACTTGCTAAAGACAATTAATTGGATCCATAATGTATTTTGTGAATACCAAACCTAATGGCACTTGTATTGCAGTAAATGTCCTTATTCAATTTCAGATGGATCCAAAGCATGACTGTTGGATAACAACTAAACATATCCTAAGATATATTTGTGGGACAATGCATCACTGCCTTAGATATGCTGGTAATGAGATACAAATATTGAGATATACAAACTCTGATTGGGGTGGAAGTGAGACTAATAGCAGAAGCACTATTGGTGGATACTTTAAATTGACATCTTCTATAATCTTATGGATGATAAAGAAGAAAGATAATGTTGCTTTGAGTAGTGTTGAACCCGAGTATGTTGTTGCAAGTGAAGTTTGCAGAGAGGTTGTTTGGCTTAGAAAGTTGTTATTTAATTTATTTGAAGGAACATTAAGCCTTACAAGTATACATTGTGACAATGAAAGATGCATATGGTTGAAATAGGACCCTATGTTTCATATAGATGAGCAAGTAGTCAATATTCTGACCAAGACACTGCCAAAAAAGAAGCTTTATTACTTAATACGCAGGCTTGGATTAATGGATATCTCTTCCTTGATTGACAGGGAGGATTGATGGACATTATATTCTCTTCTTCATGTATCATGCACTAGACCAAGACTAACAACCGTAATTCTATGTGAAGGCCATGAAGAGAGAATGGGGTCTTTAGGATTTGATAAGCATCTGAGATTGGTACTTCTTGAGGATTGGGAAATCTAAGATAGAAGTAAAATCATATACCGATACTCTTTGAGGATGAGGTAGGGCATCCAAGATAAGAGTAGCCGAAGAGGACTATTATTCTTTGAGGATTTGGAATCCAAGATAAGAATCATCCTAAAAGGACACAACTAGTGAACATCTGTATGGGGCATGTACTTTTAGAGGTAGTGTGGTGTCTCACATAAATCCTCCTAGTATTACGCTCTCATATAAGTAGAGCTTTATAGTTAATGCCTTGTTAACAATATTGGTTATAGATGCCTAAAAGATGGCTTATCAATCTGACTCTTCTTATGAGAATACTTCAATTTGAGAATCCTTGTACCTCATGATGGGATTATAAATACCTTCCCAGTTAAGAGGGAGTCTCGGAGAATGTAAGTAGAATCAGTCTTCATAATGACTTTAGTAATCATGACATGATATATTTTATATAAGAAGAGAGAAAAAAAATTATTCAAGTATGGGTTTCATGCTCAAAGTCTAATTCAAAGCACTTTTTTCATGCTTCTAGGGCTTACTGAGTCAAAGAAGAATTTGTGTCATGTATTATATGTTGGGAAAGATACTGAGAGGGGGGGAGGAGGGTGAATCAGTATTTTCAAATAATTAAAATTTACAATTTCATAGCCTGATTTCTGTATGCAACTTTATAGAAGGGAACCCATGTGTATACACGATTGTTATTAAGACAACTAACGTATACCCAATAAGCTTACTTTTCATTTAATTCATCTTCTGTTTATCTTGAGCTAGTGCATCAATACTTCATTAATCATTAAATAGCCAGTAATCATGTGCAGTGAGAACAAAATAAACCATCACACATAAGAAACACACATGAACACCAGGATTTAAGGAGAAAACCCAATGCAGGAAAAAACCACCTGTTGTTGTTGTCTATATCTTCTTTTTAATATAAAAAAAAATTGTTTTACAATCTTTTACATGTGTAGAATCATACCAGTACATAGGCACCCACCTGTAGAAAGCTACAACCTTCGCTCATTCTCCACCTCCTACTGGCAGGGAGCTCTAATCCCCTGAATATGATTTACCAGCTACCACTAGAAGGAAGCTTCAACTCCCTCATTGAAGGCTCCAACCTTCAACACCTCTGGGGACCATGTTTCATAAATTTACATACTGGATCCACCTGCTACAACACATCACAACTTATAGGCCACGTTTCATCAAATTTTCAGACGTGACCCACTACCAACATTTAAGCTCAAAACTAATCATCAAAACTAAAACTTATCACTGTAACTCAATCATCAATCTTTGACCCAACTGAATCAACTGAAACAACTAAACTCAACCAATTAACTTAAACAAGCAGAACAGTTAGATCATTGTAACTAGAAAAACCAATCAATATATTGCACATCATAGAAAATAGATTTTATTACTGCAAACCCTAATTAACCATATGTCAAAATATATACGCTACTTTACAGTAGCAAACTCGCGTGCGTATGCTATTTTCATGAAGCATACCCATGTATAGATCTTAAACCACTAAAACCTGAAAAATAAACCACTGCCACTCTGCAATGAATACTAAATCACACATAGATCCTTTGTATCACACTAAAACAATCACAAAACCTTCTCTGATCTTCAATCACAAGAAACAAGTAAATTTAGCATTCTTCAATCGATCAATCCATAATCAAAACATCACAGTTTAAGCCCAAATCATTAAGAAGACTTCATTGGAAGACATCAGAAACACATCAAGAATGATTAGACTAATCATACATCCTTTTCATAAAAAACCTTACTTTTTGTACGCGCTTTCCTCAGAGAATATCCGTGTGTATACACGGTTTTCAGGACACAAGCCTGCATGTACGTGACTTAACAATATTACACTCGCATGTGTACACACCTTGCAGGCTATAAAACCTACTTACAGATCTATAATTTATGACTCAAAGCTTCGTTGCAACAAAGAACTTGAGACATACCTAGATCTCGACATACAAAAAAAATCACACGTCAAGACACTATCAACATAGATAAAATCATCTCATAATCAAGATTGTCATCTCAGATCTATTGGATCTGATCCATCATCAAATTGTCAGGTGCATACTTAGTTTTAGACCAAGAAAAACACCAATATCCCATTACATGCATATTTGCTTCAAATCTAACTATTCATAATATTTTTATCACTTGCACACATTATGTACCACTTTTTTCTTCATCCCTTTATATAGTTTAGCCCTCATCCAATACCACAGGTCAAAACCATACTCCAGTCGATGGTTCTCTTAGACGACATCAAAACATCCATTATTGGGCCCAATACCATAGGGAAATACCATGGTAAGTACCCTTGGTATTTAGAATACCATGGTGTAGAAACTGTACGCCCATTTGCTTCTTCATACTCACATGTGTATATGGATTTTCTTTACAAAACCCACATATACTTCTTTAACTTTCAACTTTATCATTCCTTTGCCTCTAAAATGTTATGCCTTTGTCAAAACACATTGTCACATCTGTAGACACATCCTGTTTACATCTTCATCAAGTAGGTTTCCATCAAAGGACAACTCATTGAATAGGTTGTCATCAAGTACAACTCATCAGGTAGGTTTCTATCAAGGACAACACATAATTCATAATACCAACAATCACCCCCTTTGGCTTGATGGAAACCACTTTGGTGTTTGGTTAGCACAACTTGTAGATACTTGTAAAACACATCAAGCCAAGCACCAAGCTTGTCTAACACCAAGCTACTCTCCAAACACCAAGTTACTCTCCTCCTTTGACATCAAGGGAAAAGGGCTGACCAATGTTGAATGAAGACTTCTTTCTTGAGTGTTGTGGATCCAAACTCTGAGTATGAATAATGAATACTGACCATGCTCCCCTTGATCACATGCTAAAATTTCTAGTGGATGTACAATGAATTACATGACTCATATGACTTTTCATATCACCAAGGACTCAAACTTACATCAATTACGCAATCACAGTGGGTTTACACATTTGACATCATTATTACATCAACTTCCAAACACAGTGGGGTTACAAATTACATCATATGTCCAAAAATAATTGACCACAATAGTACATACATGAATGAATTTGGCAATGAGTACATCATAGGTCATCAAATGATAAATTTGATATGTATAACCAAGAAAAATAACCTCAATAAGACCATCATTTTCATCAACAACTATCATATACCATACACGATTTGCATCATGAGCATATCTCAACAGCACCAAGAAAAAAAACTTGTATATTTCCATCATCAATTCGCAAATAAGATAGTGTAGCTTCAATATCATCAACCTGTTGATAAACATCATTATGTATCAAGCAAACATAATTCCAACAATGCATTATTATAGAAAATACTCCCCGTGAACCCATGCCAACTGTTCACTATCGGATCTGATCATATCATTTCATATATAAGAAAGAAACATCAAACCATCTTCATCAACCAGTCATCCATCAAGTTGCCAACAACTTATAAAGGCCAAAAACACTTCTAAATAACATCAATGGACTATAACCATCAACCATTAGAATCATGAAAGTCAAACAATAACTTACTGAAGCATATCAAACCCTTCTCTTGAGTCTAGCCCATTGTTTCTTCATCAAACCAAGATATACGCTAATATTCAGTTCAGAACTCGCATATAAATGTGACTTTTATTTATAGTATCCGCATATACAAAGTGAAATACTAAAATTTCACTTATTCATCTCCCCCTGAGTTTGTTCTATCTGTACCTATGTACTGTTACTACACCAGAGGCACTGTCAATAGTATAAGCAACATGAAAATAAAAAACAACAATGGGAGTCATCATCAAGTAACATATGTATTATTCCCCTTGAGCATGAAGAATCAACTGAGTGATGAAGTAGAGACCATTCCTAATTTTTTCTAAGATATTCAAATGCATCATGTGGAAGAGGTTTTGTAAAAATGTCAATAACTTGTTCTTTTGAGGGAACATATTCTAGTTTGACCTTTTGTTCAAGCACCTGTTCTCTTAGAAAATTATATTTAATTTGAATATTCTTAGTCTTGGAGTGCATAATCAGATTTTTTGAAATACTAATTTCACTTATATTATCACATAGAATGAAAATGGGTGGAGAACAATTGATTTGAATATCTTGCAATGTTTTCATCATCCAGTGAAGTTATGTGTACCATGATGCATCAACTACATATTCTGCTTCTACAGTAGATAAAGCAATTGAGCTTTTTTCGCTAAACCATGATGCCAAGCGGGGCACCATATAGAATGCTCCTCCACCAGTGATTTTTCTATCATCCACATTTCCTTCCCAATCTGCATCTGTATAAGCATGAAAAGTAAGATCTAAATTTTTGGGATACCATAAACCAAAGTCTTGAGTGCCTTGTAGGTATTTGAAGGTTCTTCTCATATTGTTTGTTCGACTTTTCAATATAGGATTGAGACAAAATGATTTCTGCTTCAAGTCCTTCACAGTAACTAGCTCTTTCTTTAAGTTCCTTGGTTGTTGTATCTTTTTCATTCACTTGATTTCTTAATGATGTTACTACGTCCAATATCTTTTGACATTGATCTTCCTTTTCCCTGTATTGTTTCCTTATTTTGTTTCCCTCTTGCAATTGAGTCTTTAACCTAGTAATTTCTTCTTTGTAGGTATCTTCCCTTTTATCAAATAGATTTTGTTGATCTCTAATTTTATCCATGAGCCTTTTAACCTCTACTTCTAGGGCCATTAGATATCTTTCACTTTTACCCATAACAGAAAATTCAATTGATTCACCGTCATATTCATTATCTTCAATATTACATGAACATGGAAATGGATCACAAGTGGAACAAAAATTAGTACCTAATAATTCTTTTGCTTGATCATCTTCATTATGGATTAATACAAAGTGAGGTGATTTTGAATTTAAATATTTGCTTTCATCTAATAGAAAATCTTCACTGTCATAGTTTCTTTGAGATGTCTTCTTCTTTTGAGTTACTTTCTTCTTTTGCTTCTTATCCATTGTCTTGATGAATCTCCTTAAAGCAGTCAATCTTCTGAAGAAGAACCTAGCTTTGATACCAAATATTGGGAAGAATACTGAGAGGGAGGGGGGGGGGGGGGTGAATTAGTATTTTCAAATCATTAACTTTTCAATTTCATATCTTGACTTTTGTATGCAACTTTACTGAAGGGAACCTGCGTGTGTACATATTTGTTATTAAGACAACTATTGTATATCCAGTAAACTTACTTTTCAGTTAATTCATATTTTGTTTATCTTGAGCCAGTGCATTAGTACTTCATTAATCATTAAATTGAAAATAACCATGTGTAGTAAAAACAAAATAAACAACCATTCATAAGAAACACACATGAACACTAGGATTTAGGGTGGAAACCCAATGGGCGAAAAAAACACCTGCAACTATCGTCTTTGTCTTCTTTTTAATATAAAGATTTTTTTTTTACAATATTTTATTTGCACAAACTCATACCAGTACACAGACACCCACCTGTAGAAGGCTACAACTTTCACTCATTCTCTAGTTCCTACTAAAAGGGAGATCCAACCCCCTGAATCTAATTTACCAGTTACCACTAGAAGGAAGCTTCAACTCCCTCATTGAAGGCTCCAACCTTCAACACCTCCAGGGAACACGTTTCATAAATTTTCATGTTGGATCCATATGCTACAACACATCACAACTTGTAGTCCTCATTTCATCAAATTTTCAGACTGGACCCCCTACGAACATTTAAGCTCAAAACTAATCATCAAAACTAAAACTTATCACTATAACTCAATCATCAATCTTTGATCCAACGGAATCAACTAATCACTGAAACCCAATCACTAAATCAACTGAAACTCAACCAGTCAACTTAAACAACTAGAATAGTTAGATCATTGTAACCAGAAAAACCAATCAACACACTACACATCATAGAAACCAAATTTTGTTACTACAAACCCTCATCAACCATACATCAAAATAAATACGCTACTTTACAGTAGCAATCCCATGTGTGTACATGTTTTTCATGAAGCATACTCACGTACAAATATTAAACCATTGAAACCTAAAAACTAAGCCACTACCACTCTAAAATAAATATTGAAGCACACACAGATCCCTTGCATCATACTGAAACAATCACAAAACCTTCTGTGATCTTCAATCACAATCAGTAAGTAACTTCAACATTCTTCAATCAAGCAATTCATAATCAAGAAATCATTTTTTAATCCTTGATCATCAAGAAAACTTCATTGATAGACATCATAAACATATCAAGACTGATTAGGCTAATCAGATGTCTTTTTCATAAAAAACCTTACTTTTTGTATCCGCTTTTGTCAGAGCATATTCGTGTGTATACACGCTTTTCAAGAGACAAACTCGCATGTACGCAACTTACTAGTATCACACTCACATCTTGCAAGCTATAAAACCCGCATACATATATGCAATTTCTGACTCAAAATTTTGCTGCAACACGGAACTTCAAACATACCTAGATCTCAGCATAGAAAAAAAGTCACGTGTCAAGACATGATCAACATAGATCAAATCAACTCATAATCAAGAATGTCATCTCAAATCTATTGGATCTTATCCATCATCCAATTCTCGGGTGCATACTTAGTTTTAGATCAAGCAAAACATCAATAGCCCATTACATGCATATTTACCTCAGATCTAACTATTGATAATATTTTCATCACTTACACACATTGCCTACCACTTTGATCTCCATCGCTTTATATAGTTCAACCGTCATACAACACCATAAGTTAAAACCATACTCCAGCCGATGTTTTTCTTCGACAAGATCAAAACTTCCATTATTGGTATCAATACCATAGGGAAATACCATGGTAAGTACCCTTGGTACTTAGAATACCATGGTGCGGAAACTTTACACGTCTTTGTTTCTTCATACTCGCGTGTGTACATGGCTTTTCTCAACAGAACCCACGTATACTTCTTGAACTTTCAAGTTTATCATTCCTATGCCTCTAAATTGCTCTACCTTTGTCAAAACACTCTATCACATCTATAGACACATCTTGTTTACATCTTCATCAAGTAGGTTTTTGATGGGACCAGCCCTCGTCCTTTGTCCGGATACAAGATTTGATTAATTGAATTATTAAATAAATGATTTTGTGGATTTCGATGGGCTTGGATATTTTTTGTTGTGGTTAATGTCTTGTTACGGTTCTCCTATGAGGGAGACACCTGTCTCTACCTCAGACTCTGTCCTCCCACCTTACGCTGTGCTTGAAACCCTAGCTTCTCACTTGGTTTGACATTTTGACTGTCTTTCCACTTTGCGCTGAGGGTCTGTTCTCTGGTTTTCACTTGTGGGATTCATTGGTTTTATTTTTGTGGTGTTCTACTTGGTTTCTTTAGCCACAACTTTGCTCAGTAGCGAAGCTCTGCTAGCATTCGGTCACTGTCAATGGTTTGTTGTTTTAGTTGCTAGTCTACCTGAGGATTCTGGGCTTGTTTCTTGGCGTTCTATGATTCTGTTCGAAAGTTTCTATGGCACGGTGAAGGGTCACTTCCACTTGAATGTATCTGGCATCACTGTTATGTATTTTTCTTGTTCACTGGTTCGATGGCTCCGTTATTTAACTTATTCGTCCTAGGCACGCGACTATCTCAGGCAAGCCTTCTTTCGTTGATTTAATGTATGCTAAGCTTTTCCTACTGGCTCTGACAGTTGATGCTCCATGTGAGTAGGGTCCCTTGTCGGTTCGCAGCTTGTTGTGGCCTCTCCTCCTGCAGTTCGTCGACCCTTTATCTGGTAAGTGATAACCCTTACCCTGCTTTCTTCGCTTGGCTAAGATTTGTTTTGTTCCGCTATTAACTTTCTGTATATGGTGGTTGCTGGTGATTGGCAAGTGAGCAACTGTGGCTTCAGCTGCTCTTGCGATTCGCTACACTGGGTAGGGTCTTTACATGCTTCTCGTGCTTGTCATCTGTTGATACTGTTGTGTTTGGTCTCAGGCTTCAGCTTCTTTGTCAGTTACTTAGTCCATGTGGTGGTCTTGTAGAATATGGGTAGGTCGCTTAGTTTGCTTGTAACTTGGGGTTCTCAAAGTAAATGTATTTTCAGGGTTTCGAACCTAGGTTTCTCTATCTACTTGTAATACGAACTGTCTTAATTTAGTCTGTAAATCAATTTTCAAGGACTCCCGTAACTTATCTTTCAAACTATATTTGCAATGAAAAGATTGGCGTATTAAGTCATGTGGTACCTGATCTTTGATGTTTTCTTCATGTTGGTAATTCTAATGATGCTTGTTAAGAAACCCTCTGCTTGTTTACTTTGTTGTACGCTCGATTCTCTTCAGAACTATAGGAAGTTGTTTGTGAGGTTTGTAGGCTCTTCGATGGTTGTTCTGTCCATGCAACTGTAACAGCACTTCCACACTCTCGGTCTCGCTGTCTCTAATAGTTTTGATGTCTATTAAAAGATTTTAATTGCCAATACTTGTGTCTATTTGGAAATGCATTCAATACATCTTGGAACTAAAAATAATTTAACTAGTTGCAAATTGGATTCAGATGAATACTAAAGTTACTGGTATATTTTCTATTGCTCTTCTGCAATGATGGAAATCAACCTTTACAATGTTTTTGTTTTTCTCCTTTTATATGTTCTATTGAACAATTTTTACAACTGTCAACAGTTACAGGTAGTTACCCATAGTAACTATTAATTTCCTATTTTCCTAAATTCTAAAATGAAATAAAAAATAGAGTTTTTGTTTTCTTTTTTTTTCTTTAAAAAAAAACATCTTAACATAAAACTAAAACAGAGCTAGCTGTCATGTCCCAGCTACTGATAACTAAGAAAATAAAATAAAATAAAAAACAACTCAAGTAGAATGACCTGTGAACTTGTTAACTTGTGAGACAAACACTCCCTCTTGTTCATCCCTGATTGGATGCTCCTGCATCAGTTTCCATCAAAGGACAACTCATCAAGTAGGTTGTCATCAAGGACAACTCATGAGGTAGGATGCCATCAAGGACAACGCATAATTCATAATGCCAACATTATAGTCCCATTTGGACTTGTTGTAACAAAAGAAAAATATTATTTTTGAGTCTAATAAGTCAGTTTGTCCTCTAAGACCAAGTCGGTTCTACCAAGGAGAAGTCAGCCCAAAGGAAGCCTATTTGACCCCTCAACAAGACTATAAATAGAAGGGAGTTCAACTCATTTGGATCATCAATCAAATCAAGTTTGATATGCAATAAAAGAAGAAGGAAAACAAGTGTGAAGGATAAGAAGGCAGGGAAAAAGTCTAAGAAAAGGAAGGAAGATCGAAATCAAACTTAATTCTTTCCACACATGTGGAAATCTAGGGTTCCTAGGCTAATTGTAGTGCTGAGAATTGCAGGTCAAAGTTGCAGATTTGAGGTGGAGGCCGAGACCTATTTGGAGTAGACTTTGAAGAGGTCTGATCTTTGTTAACCTTGGTAGACTTCATCTTGTTTGAAGGAGATCTTGTTGAAGTGTTGACTTGGTGTATGAGAGGAATCTTGGCTTTGGTATTTAGGTCCTGGAAGTTTCATTTTGAATTGATTCTATAAGAAGAGAAGTATTCTATATGGAGTTTTTCTCTTGGAGGGGTATTACCGTGGCCGGGAGCCTATATGTTGTGTACTTTGTATTTCTTTTTATGATCTTCATTGTTTTGGTAATTAGCTGATAAAGAAGAAATAACAGTTAATAAAAACCTAACTAATATCACAAGTAGCCATTAAATAAGGAAATTCAACTATACTCTACAAATACTTTGAATTTCCAACACATCCCCCGACCAATCTTCCAAATGGCTCTTTATTGTAGCAAAAAGTTAGTTTTTTCGCTTTCTTGGTATTACTATGTACTTATTTGAATGAATTTGATCTTTTAACCCGTTATTAAAATATATCCATTTTCTATGACTTGTAGAATGTCATAATCCCACAACCTGAAATTAAATTTAAATGTGCGGAGTTCCCTCATAGTTATCTTATTACTCTTGTAAAATTTTAAAGTTGTATTGAGTCTGAATGATGATTCCAATAATAGTCAATAAGGTCCGTGCAATTTTAATCATGACAAATTAGAAAGTAGATAATAGGTCCTGTTGTCGAGTTTCCAGAAGTGATACATGTCTTGATTGTAGCAAATATGTTCTTCTCATATTCGAGTTGTGCAGAAATAGCTCTAATCTCTTTTGGAATCATAAAGGAAAAAGTCAACCAAATCTCCAGGTATACCAGAAAATAGTGCCTGCAAATTTCTCCTTCTGGTTAACAATTGTTTGTGTGATAAATCCCTGCCATCATATATGTAGTAGATATCATGGCTACTGAACCAAATCCATATTTATTCGCACTCAATGTAACTGCCAACCTGACATCAACTGAAGTTCTGTTGTTGATGCTTTAACATTTGTAAGGAAGTTGGTGGAATCAACCCTGGGATATGAATACGGATCTTGAAAAGGAATTTGAATATTTCACTATTCCATTCCAAGTACTCTACACTTGGCTGCAAAAATGTCTGGTAGCATTCAACTCTATCTGTTAATAGAAGTTGAGTTAGGTTAACAATAACTTATTGCATATAATGCCCAATGGTCATTACTTGGTTTTTGTATTGACAAACTCAAGTTACTCTCCTGAATGGATAGCCTTCAACGTGCTGATATATGTTGTCAAAGCACAGATAAGTCCATCCTTTTGATGACTTCTAAAAAATAGTTCTGAGATAATTGGAGTGAGCTGCTATTTTGTCACACCATTCATGTTTAGTGTACTCTGATACATATCTATTCTGAAGTTGCCAGTGATATAACCAAGAAGATCTTGGCAGATAACTACATGATCTGGACTAGAATTATCATGCCATTTTTGGTGCCATTCCTCCACCATTCCCCTTTGTAGTCATTCCTCCACCATTCCCCTTTGTAGTCATCGTTTCACTGGATCACAAGGATTTAATCTCAAATGCATTGTCCAACATGGCCCCAGACCACACAACCAATTGTTGACATAAGTTGTGCCATATCTTGATTATTTGGTTGATCTCGATATTCTTTTTCAGAATAGGTCTATAAGCCTTTCTTGAGCTATGCTAATCTCCCGTGCTTTCACATTATAGTTTATATTCCATGTATGTTTGGTGATGATTAGTCGGGAAGAATCAAATCAAAATTACTTACATAGCAGAAGCTTTAACTCAACCATCAAAATGCTTCCCGCACCATATTTTATCATTTTTTGGTTGAGATTTTCTGTTTGTAACAAAATAGGAAAAATCTCAGCGGATGACAACAATAGGGATTCAGTTCCTAGATTAGCTCCAGGTTGTTGGGAGGGAGTTAATGCCCCATATTTTATCACTTTTTTGTTGAGATTTTCTGTTTGTAACAAAATAAGAAAAATCTCAGCGGATGACAACAATAGGGATTCAGTTCCTAGATTAGCTTGTTGGGAGGGAGTTAATGCCTGTGAGGGAGTTATGAGGCTGTTAGATTCTCTATGCTATATAACAAGCAATCATTAGGATGGTTTGCTAAAAGGGTGAGAGTTTTGTGAGGAATTTTTGATGTAATCTCCAATTTGATTAATATATTTGTGATGCTTATGTTTGGTGGACGTAGCCCAGATTGGTTGGGTAAACCACATTAATTCTTGTGTTTATGTGCTTGAAAAATTACTGTGTGTTTATTTAATTGTGTTTATTTAATTCTTCTGTGCACCTGACCCAACATTTTTATGCATTTGAAATTACTAATATTTTCCTTCGACATCAAATTGGGGGTGGCATTGGAAAGTATAATAGGTGGCATGCTTACAAAATAGTTAGAAGCTGTGTTCATTCACAGAAATATCTCCTCTAGTGGGAGCAGCGGTGGTTCCCCATTAAGTTTTTCGTTTTTGTTCTCCAAGACAAATCCAATTTCCCATTATCATCCCACCTTTTTTTAGTAAGTGATGTTAACAGTACACTGTAACCCTGAATCCTTGACTTCTAGTTTGTGCATTCAAACAAGTGTAATGGAGTTCAATGGCTGGTGTAATTTTGGGTGGGTCGAGTACCCCCGTTTTACTTATGCCTTTGGGTCCCAAAAATTGATACCACCTTATGGACAAATGTCAAAATTTTAGTCGATTTCAAGATCAAATTTTATTTTGTCAAACCACTTTCAACAGCCCAGAAGCCATCTATCCTATACCATTGGAGAAACTATTTATTGCTTTGTTTCTGGATGAGTGAATTTGAGTTCAAAAGGTTTTAAAGGGCTTAAACAAGTTTACAAATGATGAGAAATGACCCACGTGAGTCATGACAAAGGTAGATAATTATCTTAATCAGGAATATAAATACAGTTGTAAAATACTCACATGTGAGTATTGGCCGTTGGTCATTAAGATAAAAACATTATTAGCAATTTTTTTCATTAAAATATGATTGATAAAATAAAATTGCCAAAATAATAATGATTGTTTGAGTGTCTGATTTGGTTAGATAATGATAGGGTTTGATTTACATATTTGGTTAAATAAATTTATGATTAATAAAATAACCCAAGGTTAAAATAGTAATGATTGTTTGAGTGTTCGATTTGGTTAGATAATGCTATGGTCTGACCAAGTCAAAGACTTAGTGTTTGGTTAAATAAATCTAGACAACTGATTTAACTGATTTAATTAGGATAAATTTTGGTTCAAAAGAGAAGGTAAAACATAGTAAGAAAACTAGATTCATGAGCAAACCCAAAATTTTGATGAGGTAAAAAGAAATCATAATATGAAATTTCAGTCAAATATTCATAAATTTGAGAATGAATATCATAAAAAGGGTCTCTCTAGATGACATTAGTGATACAATGCCACCTATTGTAGTACTATCATTGTTGTCATCCTTAGGGGTTGTTTATGGAAGTCATTCCCAATATATATATATATATATAGAGCAATGGTCTCACATTATCAAATACATTCAAGGTATCAAATACATTCAAGGGTAAGCAAGTAGATGTCACTTGCACAAACTAGAGATATCATTATCCATATATTTAAGGATGTTATTTTTTGTTTAAAATAAAATAAAGCAATGTGATGATAAACATTACTTGAGTGTTACTTTAAAGAAGGGAATTAGTAGTTTATTTATTTGTATCCCCATAAGTAGAAAGTAGTTCAAATTGCTTGGTAAGGGATGGTGAGGAAAATATCATGGTAAGGATGGGTGGCTGCAAGAAACCAATTAATTTTGCCTTGAAGGACAATTTTGTTAAAATTAGAAGTTTTAGCAGAAAGTTAATATGTTGAAAATAACAAAATGCATTGTTGTTTTCCTTCCAAAATCAATGTTTCACCTCAATTAAGTTAATCAAATAGCACTTTGAGTAAATGATTGGGTTTTTGGAAGATTCTTTTTGGACATGGAAACTAGAAGAAAGAAGTTGAGTTTTTCAAAACTTAACAAACACATTTAATTCACTTAAAGGCTTAGGCTAAGAAGAAGATTATATCAAATTATTTACTTAGTGATTTGAATATACTATTGCAATCATCATTAATAGAATGTTTTAAGTTAGCATTGATTTATCCACATTTCTAGTGTCTTTCATCCATGCAGAGATGTCAGTATAATGGTGTATTGATGTTGCTTCAATCATATGCATAAATATCACATTTCTATGTTTTTATGTTGAATATTGTGTTGTCATTGATTTCAAATCTATGAGAGGCTAAGATGGATGCCTAACCCAAGGGGAAACTAGATACAAAGACCGACTTGAGTCATGGGGAGATCATATATGTTTTCCCAACCATATCTTACAAGTTAGCCCCATAAACAAACATTGAATCCTTATAAATAAAGAATTGGTGAGTGCTTTGGACTTGTAAGGAAGTGGATGAAGTGAATAGATAAGGGGTGAGAAAAAAGAGAAAAATCGAGGAAGTAGGAGGATGAGATATGTGTGAAGGTGAGATTTGAGGTCTGGGACGAGGAGAAAAATGTGATCACATTTTGTTTCTGTTGAAAAATTCAAGGGTGCCCAATGTTTATGCCAAAATATTGCAAAACACGAAATTATTTAATTCTCTAGCATTTCATCAACTAATGGGAAAGAACATGTTAAATGAAATCTAACTATTGAGAGAAATACAAACTGTATTTTTTCCATAATTGCAGATACATGTAAACTCCCAATATCATGGTACCTGATCTATTATCTAATCTGAAAATGTGACAAAATAAAGTTTTTCAAGTGAAGTCTATCTACTGGGACTTCAACATATTGTGATTTTCTTAAAGCCTAATTTATCAAATCCCTTGATGTCATTAACTAATGGAAAATATTTATAGAAAGATCTTCCATCAATTATTGTTTGTGATACTAGGATCACCACACTAGTATTTTCCAAAAGTATTGTCTATCATTTATCTACTACCATGAACTAATGACAATTTGTCACAAAAAGGAAATTTGTCTCCCGAAGTCTATCCACTAAGACTCAATGATATTGGGGATTTTGAAAAGTCCCTTTTATCCGATTATCTATTATTATGATATCTCGATGCTTAGGGTCGTCAAGTGATAGAGAAATCACTTCCTCTTGATAAGAAAATTTGATGTCATCTACGACAACAAATATCTTGGTTTTGTGGGGTTTTCTAGTGTTAATGAAATTTGGAATTTTTTGATATGCCAATATAAACCATAAAATTGGAGTTTTATCCCCGAATACCCCTAATCATAGCAACTAACACAAGTTCTTCCAACAATCAATTTTTTTCACAGTAGCCTTTCCCACACTAGGAGTTTACAAAGTAAAACACCTATCAATCCTCCAGTATCTTGATATCCTAGTGAATTGTGCCATCAACTGACAAAAAGGTTGAAAATAATTGATAGAGAAGATTGTAGTCATCAGGGTTGAAATGTTGTTGTTGTTTTTTTTTTTTTTTTTTTTTTTTTTTGTGTTGGGTAGCGGAGGTCCCGCGTAATGATTTTGGGGCAAAAAGCCTAAAAAGTAGGATTACATTATTGTAAAAACTCCAAATTATGCGGAGTGCGAAACATAAAAGGGTCGAGTCAAAGGGTTGTCCGCCCAAGAAATAATGTAAAGTAATAAGAAGTAATTCAGTCTGCAAACCATAGATAGGTATAAATAGAGTGTGGCTCTATGAGGGAGAAGCAGTTCTCGGGATATAGTCATGGATCTAAATGTAATGGGTTTGATCTAAAAGCATTTGTAAGTCCGAGTCGAAGGGTTGGGTAGTAGGAAAAGGTTCTGCAGCTGTGTGCATAAAGGCCTAGAAGAGTCCGCAGCTATGTGCGCAGAGGCCTGGAAGAGTCTGCAGCTGTGTGTGCGGACCCCTGCAGCTGAGTGTATAGAGTGGATGTGGATGTATTGGTGAAGATGGCTAATAAAGATAAGTTATTCTGTATTTTTGTGTTAAGTTTGGATTATCACAAATCTAGTTTATTGTATGGTTATTGAATCTACGCGCACTTAATTACTGTCTTGAATATATATACATATGGACCTAGGTTTAATTTAAGGATGCGATCTGGTTATCTTTGTTAAATGTTTGCTTAAAAACCCCGCTAAGTAGATCTGAGTTGCAATAACCCATCCAATAGATTAGATATATAAAGGCCGCGCTATTAGAACCTAAGGAGTATTTTGGATAGGCATGAATGCAGTGCAACACGAAGCTACAACACAGTGCGTGAACTGTCCAAACCACATATAGACATCCCAAGGGTGCAGAAACCTGCTTCCAGCACCCTCCCCTACTACCTCGGGTGAGACCTCTGTTCGCGCTTTGCGAGCTGTTGCCAAAAGGGTTGGTAGCTGCAGGATTTGTTTGGCTAAACAATTCTTTCGAACCTAGGTTAGGATCCTATAAGCCAACTAATGGTTTCGTTGTCGGGACCGGGATCTGCCTAAGGGGTGTTTGGTGTGGAACGCAGGAAAACTAAAAAAAAAAAATGTGGAAGGATCGAAGGAATCCGGGATGGTAGTAGATCAAGAGTAACTATGGCAAGTGCGATTCAATTGCTGGTATTCAAAGGAGCAGGAGGCGAGGACCTAGAACAATTTTGGTTTGTGCTAAACTTAGTATGGAACGCGCAGCAAATCGTGGATGATAATATTAGGAAAGCTACCTTAGTCAGCACACTGCAAGACCGAGCACTAACATGGTACGTGAAGTATGCAAGCATTAACCCAATGGCGGGGATAGCGGAAATGTTATATACCTAGGGGGATAATATGGGGTACAAAGGGAGGTACCCAAGGGAATAATGTAATAATGGGATGGGCCATAGTAATAAATAAGGTGGTTAACCCGTATCATGTAAGGGACCACAAGTAGTTAGTAATAATGTAATGGGCCCATGGTATTAGATAAATGGTATTGAGGGAACCATGGTATTGACCCATGGTATTGTATGTATGAGGCCTATATAAAGGCTAGAGACTCCACATTGAGAGATGTCAAGGAATATCGTATGAACATTCATATGGCTTGTGAGTGTTCTCCTTCCTTGAGTGAATGTATGGTGTTGCCCTACCTTAACGGTTTGATTAATAAAGTGAAGCATTTCTATATTCAGATCTTGTTCTTTCTTGGGTTTATTTCTTGGGTTATTTGCATTATCTTATATTTTCAGATCAGATCTATAAATAAGCATCAGATGTCAAGGGTTTCATTAGTAAAGAAGCATTTCTATATTTTAGATCTTATTATTCTTGGGTTTGTTTCTATTATCTTATATTTTTAGATCAGATTTATAACAAGTGGTATTAGAGCTATAACAAGTGGTATCAGAGCTATAACAGGAAATCCAGACCGAGTTAAAAAAGGAATTTAGTTGGCCGAAGTCAGAAATGCAGTCGGTCATAGGGTTCAAAGAGATCATAATGATGCTTGGTGAAACCCCGTGGGATTTGGATCAAAGGTTGAAAAGCACCATCTGCCAGGTCAATATGACCCTGACAGATGCACAACACCATGCTTAGTTCATTGCATCATTAATGCCATATCTAAAATTGGCTCTATCATAACAAAAGATCTCAACCCAAGCTGAAGCGCTGGAAGTAGCAATGCAGCTACACGAAGCCCCAATAAAGGATCCATGGTTGGGAGTTTAGCAAATCCAAGCGCAGGTCCAAAATTTGTGCTTGGAAATGTAGAAGTTAAAACAAGAACAAACACCATGCTCAGAAGTCTAGGAGGAAGTATGGTGTATAAGGTGTAGGAGCCAAGGACACAATAAAGATCACTATTCGGTCTCGATGAATTTTGTAGTAACAGGGGGACTGACACCATTGTGACCAGAGGCACAGGTAGGGACGAGCACAATTACCTCGCTCTAGTGCGCAATCTGTCAAGTGGGAGGAAAACACAACGCTGATAACTGTCATCTATTACTAAAACGCAACCAGACCCCCCAACAGCTCTTTTGCAACTTTTGTTGATTGGTGGGCCATGAGGAAAGGGATTGTCGCAGCTATCAAATGCTGATGGATCAGTCCTCTGCCTTTAGAATGCAGACTGAGGTGCGGAGTCAAGGTCTAGCCATGGTGATTGCGTGCAGTGGGTTCCAAAGACACGGTCGAGGACGGGGAGGAATGGGACCAGGAAGGGGTTGCAAGCAGCTAATCTTCTACAATTGTCGGGGAATGGGGCATTACGCGCGAGATTGTACGAACCCTACCAAAGCATGTTTCCCTTACTGCTATCAATTTGACCACAACATAGTTGATTGCCCCATGTTGATCACCCAGCTACGTGAAAAAGGGGTGCTCCCGACCAACCCCACCAGACCGTCTAATTGATGAAGGCTGAACCTCGTGCAGGAGAACTGAACATAAAGATGATGCTCCAGAGTGGCACGACTGTTAGGGAGGATAAGGGGAGCAAGGTAGAGACAGATACATGGGTTCGTAAGGTCTGCCCAAAACAATCTATTTTTTACTTAGAACGTGTGAAGGAAACGTTTATGGAAGCCACGAAGAGTTTAGCGGAAGCCTCTACGTAGGGAAGTAAATATCAATTCAGATAAGAGAAGGATACATCTATGATAACTACCTTCCTGACAACATGTATGAACTTACTAAGAGATGCCAAAGCGGCCAGGGGGTTGTAGGAATTGATAACGCGGTGTGTGGGAGCAGATGAACCGCGAATAATATGCAAATTAGGAAAACAGACTCTACGCACTGGGCGGGAAATGCGACTAACAATCCAAATTGGGGAATATGAGATGGACTAGATCGTTTTAGACTTGGGGTCTGATGCAAATCTTACTCAAGCATACTTGGGAGCGCATGGGTAGGCCTCCTCTACAATGGTCGTGGATTTAGTTAAGGATGGATAACCAGCAGAAGATCTTGCCCATGGGAAGGCTGCAAGTAATTATAGTAGATATCGACGACGCAAGTATTAGGACGGACTTCGAAGTTATTGAGATAGTGGACGAAAATAGCCCGTACCCCATGTTGTTAGGGATAGACTGGACTACCAAAATGAATGGGGTTATTAATCTCAAACAGAGAAAGATGATATTTGAGAAGAAGTCACTACGCGTATTTGTTCTGCTAGATCCAACCGAAGGACCATGCTACAAGAAACCTGTGCACGGTGCAGAAAGGGACGATGCATTGGATTGAATCTACACAATTGTTGCACATAGGCCAAAGGGGAATAAGGCAATGGAGGAGTGGAGAATCTCATAGGGCTACACAGAATCATACACTGACGATTCAGATGAAGAGGATGAGCAGTGGCAGAACAGGGTGAATGGAGTAACCACGTTACACTGTAATATGATGATGAATTCCTTGTATTGCGTTAAAGCTCAGAAGCGTAAGCTGCCAATGTATGATGGGTTGACAATAGTGGATGAATTCCTGGTTAAATTCAAAAGCGTGATACCAAAGTACCAACAGTTTGATGCACTAAAATGGGAATTGCACGCAACACCGATGTTATGGTGGGGTACACATGAAGGAACCTTTGAAGATTGGCATAGCTGCAGGCGCATGATGCAGATAATATTTGGGAAGCTAGAACTACGAATAATGGAGAAATATGATGGATTGGATGATCTGCACATGCACCTGACCAAATTCACCAAAGCTTATGGTGCGGAACCTCAACCAGAGTGGGTGCACTTATTTTATCATACCTTGGATGTCATCCCAAGGAATTGGTATACTGAAACAGAGCTCCGATATGGCACACGCGAGTGGGATATCTTGCGTGAAGGGTTTCTGTCAACATTTCTCTTTGCAGATCAATGGATGGATACAGTGGATGGTGCACTACAGCTAATAAAGGCCACCATTTTTAAAATGCCACTGGAACTAGAAGAAGTCGGGCAACTGGACTGGTCATGACAGTTGAGCCGAGCCATGGAATGCTACAATGTACAAGTAGAAGATGACGAGGATGACTCGCCTAACATCAATATACTGGAATCTGAAGGGATTCGGGAGGTATGGGGCCTCGAAATAGAAGATCCAGATGTCATAGCGTCATTGAAGACAAAGCAAGTGAATATCGGAATGGAGGAAGAGCCGAAGTATCATACGCTTGGGGATTACTAGGAAGATGCCACGGTGGAAAATGTCGTCGAGTTACTCCGAGAATATCGAGATTTATTCCCTACAAAAATTAACGAGTTGAAAGGGATTCGAGGAGACTTAAGAATGATGAAGATAACGTTGAAGCCATATTTGAAGCCAATAAATCGGTGACCCTACCAATTAAATCCAAAATACAAAGCGAAGGTCTACAAAGAATGAACAAAATGCTGGCAGCAGGAATTATCGAACCAATCGAGAGTCTGATTGGGTAAGCCCGATGGTTGTGCAGGAGAAGAAATAGAAGGGTGAGATCCACATCTGCATGGATCTATGAAAGCTCAATGATGCTTGTGTTAACGATGCATTTCCAACACCCTTTATAGATGAGGTACTAGAAAATGTGGGCAGGGAGGAAGCATACTCATTCATAGACGGGTTCTCCAGGTATCATAAGATCAAGATTGCTCTAGAAGATTGAAGTAAGACAAAGTTTGCTACTGAATGGGGTTATTTTCAGTATACGGTGATGCCATTTAGGCTAAAGAATGCGCCGGCAATATTTTCCCGTATTGTGGTAGCCGCATTCAAGGAATTTATACACAAATTCTTAGAAGTCTATCTTGATGACTGGATCGTATTTGGCTTGGTTAAGAAACATACCACGAGCTTACAATTAATGTTGGATACCTGCCGCCGGCACCAGATTGAGCTCAACCTAAAGAAGTGTACTTTCCTCATCCCTTTCGGGAACTTGCTAGGCCATGTGGTCTGTAGGCAAGGACTAATGGTGGATCCGACAAAGATCATTGTCATACTAAATCTACAAGCACTGCGGAGTGTAAAACAGCTATGTGCTACATTAGGGCACATGAGCTACTACTAGAAGTTCATAAAAAGCTACGCCCAAATCACAGCTCCAATGGAACTGTTGCTGAAGAAGGATGCTACGTATTGCTGGAATGAGGAATATAAAAAAATCCTGGAAACACTTAACGAAAAGATGGCATCTGCCCCTATCTTGGTGTTTCCAAAATGGGATGTTGAATTTCATGTGCATGTCGACACGTTGTGTATTGCGTTGGGTGCAGTACTTACTCAAGAAGGAGTGGAGGAAATTGATCACCTGATTACGTTTGCAAGTCGCATGTGTTCAAAAGATGAGAAGAATTACTCTACTACTGAGTGAGAGGGATTGGCAATGGTATACGCGCTCTAGAAGTATCATCACTATCTGTTCAGAGGACAATTTAAGATGTATACTAATCACTCTATGCTAAAACACCTAGTGAATAAACCTGTGTTGGGGGGTTGCATCACTCGTTGTTTGTTGTTGTTTCAAGAATATGATTTTGAGGTTGTTGTAAAGCCGGGGTGTTTGAATGCAGGCTTGGATCACCTGTCCCGAATTGAAACCAATGAAGAACCAACAAATCTAAAAGAAGGACTCCTGAACGCCTAGTTGTATGCAGTACGCATTGCAGATGGCCACTTTGAGGATATAATCCATTTTTTAACTACAAGCATTGCACCACAAGGGTACTCTATTCAACAAAAGAAGGAATTGGTGATACGCGCAACAGATTTTACCGTGATTATAGGCCACCTCTACAAAATGGGAAATGATGAGATATTACGCAGATATGTACTGGAGTTTGAACGAGGACAGATCCTGGTCGAAGCACATGGGGGGTTGCTGGTAGACATTATGCAAGTCGCGCAACAACCTAGAAGATTCTTCGTGCACAATTATGGTGGCCTACTCTGCATCAAGATTCAAAAGCATACTGTCATGCCTGCAATGTATGTCAATGGACGGGCAAGCCATCATGGAGGGATGAAATGCCACTTCAGCCCTAGATGATGCTACAACCATTTGATAAGTGGGAAATTGACTTCGTTGGACCCATCGAGCCAAGAGGGAAAGCGGGCATGTGCTATATCATCACCGCAACCAAATATTTGACTCGGTGGGTGGAAGCCCATCTAGTTAAGGATTGCACAGCTGCAACAGTAGCAAAGTTCTTGTTCGAGAATGTATTGACCAGGTTTGGATGTCCCAAATCCTCATGAGTGATAGGGGAATGAATTTTCTGAATGAAACAATCAACACACTCAGTGAGGAATTCCAGATATATCACCAACAGAGCACGCCATACCACCCATAAGAAAATGGGATCGTAGAGGCATTCAACAAAATTTTGGAAACTGCGTTGACTAAGATCTGTAATGTGCGACGAAATGGCCAGGACTTCACATCCCTGTTTCTAGATGGTTTCTCAGATGGAAATTTTGGGGAATGATGTATTTAGATGACTATGAAACAACTCTTTTAGGGGTTGATGAGCCCTAATACACGACATATAAGTTTGGGGTTGATGTGCCCAAATATGTCTATAAAAGTTGCCCCCTAAAGTATGAAGTCGTAAATATTGATGTCGGGTGAAATGCTTTATCATGAGGATCCAAAGTTTCGAACTGGAAGGTGACCTACATAAGTTACAATAAAATACATCATCATAATATAATTTTCATGATGTAGCTGAGGGAGGCATTCCTATGCTCAGCTTTATAAATTCATTTCATGTACATAGATCAGATAGCTATCTGCAGATACAAATCGGTGAATCTTGAGATATAGAGTCATCATCCATGGTTAGGATGACAATCTATGTAGAGCCTTTGTATGTTTGATGTTTTTATATTCCTAAATATATCACAGCCCAAATGGATGAAACTAGATCCGGGGTCTTCAAACTCTTCCAATCTTCACTCGATGTACAAGTCAATCCATGTGAAGAGATGTTCTGAAGTCGAACATGGAAAGATATCACCTAATTACCAGCCAATGAGGTGAGTTGTCAACAAACGTGAGAGGAATCAATGCTAATTATAATGACCCTTAAGGTACTACAGTAAAATTCACGTGGTGTGAATACATGATCCGATGTTGGACACCATGCAAAATCTTTCGGTTGAAGGCCATTGATGTCAACCAGTCGCTGGAAGTGAGAAACTTGCCATTGATGTATGCAAGATCCAAAGAACTGAAGGGGTTGTTTCTAAGTCAACTTCTTGGATAATGAGCTAAAGTTGACAAGAAGTGACTTGTCGTAGGAGGGCCTTGATATATCCCACATCTATGACACGAAACAAAGCAAATTATTTTCTGGAAGTGAAAAATGAACTGACGACACAAGGTTCAGGAATGGCAGTCATAAAAAAAATGAAGGTTGGCGGTATTGTAGTGGATGAGACATTAATTGGATGGTGATTTCTTAACTGAATGACTTCTCTTGAACATGTCGGCGACATTGAGATGAATTAGTAGCGTTAACCTAAAAATATGGATGGTATGAAAGACTTATGGTGAGATGACCGGTGAACGGAATAACCCAACCCAACTCAATAATGGTGATGAAGTGAAAGTGTCATGTTCAAGAGTGACTTGCTACCATAAATTCTTCAAGTTTCTTCCCATTTTTCCCCAATCATTGCTAACCAATACCTCATTATTTTTTTCAAGCTTGAGGAGGATAACATATGCTTGTTATATAATTCACCCTTCGGGCAAACTTGTTGCTCTTTAATGTTTTAACGAGTCTAGTGACAGTGAAACTCAGTCTCGTCTAGATGGACAAGTTTGTCGCTATTATTTTCATGAGTTTAACAACAAGGATAACTCAGTCCTTTTCATGTTTAGAGATTTTGAAAAAGGACGAAAAGAAAACTCCACAAGTCATTTTTCGTAAAGAAATCCCTCAAGTCCGAAAAAGGATAAATAATATAGGAGGGATGACATTTCCAATACTTTCACGAGCTGGAAAAGACAAGCGCTCAACAATCTTTTCATATTTAATGAGTCTGAAAAGGGTTTAAAGAGGACTCTATTTAAACCCTCCTATAAATAATATAGGAGGGATGACATTTCCAATACTTTCACGAGCTGGAAAAGACAAGCGCTCAACAATCTTTTCATATTTAATGAGTCTGAAAAGGGTTTAAAGAGGACTCTGTTTAAAGAGGACTGGTTTAGGTGATGTTGGAACTTCTCAAAACATGTTGATTTCTATGAAGAGGCTGGTTAATAAGACCACTCATTGCGACTGTTCCTCAAAAAAGGGTAAAACAACCAAGTCGAAGCGTATGATCGGTCAAAGGGATGTACACAACCAAGGTTCAAAAGGCTGATAGAATGGCAATCACAAAGGTTAATTACTTGTAAATGGGTTCATTTTTTGATAAGCTTGAACCTTGGGGAACTATGCTTGGATTCAGTTTCATTTTTACAAAAGCTTAAAATGAAAAACTATGCTTGGATTCAATTTCATTTTTACGCAAGCTCGAAATGAAAAAACTATGCTTGAATTTAGTTTCATTTTTACACAAGCTCGAAACGAAAAACTATGCTTGAAAATGGGTTCATTTTTAGACAAGCTTGAACCATGGGAAATTATGCTTGGTTTGGTTTGCATGCCCCAGCATGACGAAAGGAAGAGTCTCTTGTAACCAGATGGAAGTCACTGCAATGAAGCAGAATGGTTATCCAACACCTATTTGGCTTCGTTCAAATAGACAAAGGTGAATGGTGTGATAGACCAATCACATAACCTACAGGGAATCCTATCTTTACTACTAGGTGCATGCCCCCCAATATTCATTACATTCACCTAAGTAGACTATTCATGGCTATCAGGTGGGTGGGATGAAGATTCTTTTACAAGTTCAAGTGAAAAACTCGATTGGGATTTTACGAGATCTAATCAGAGACTTAATTTGGAACTTTTCTCCGGGGGTCCTTGTTTCATTTTTTAATGAGCTTGACACAAGACAAGGAAATCTGCTCAGATTCCTTGTTTCATTTTTTAATGAGATTACAAGACAAAAAACTATCCTCGGAGACCCCTGGTTTCATTCTTTAATGAGTTTGACACAAGACAACGAACTATCCTCGAACCCTTGGTTTCATTTTTTTAACGAGGTTGACATAAGACAACAAACTATCCTCGGAACCTTGGTTTCATTTTTTAACGAGGTTGACACAAGACAACTAACTATCCTCGAAGACCCTTGGTTTCATTTTTTAATGAGGTTGACACAAGACAACGAACTATCCTTGACCTTTGATCACAACACATAAGAGGTCATGAAGAAGAGATTTGGTTCCAATGCCCCCAGAACATAATGTACAACATCACTGAATTTATCGTCAATCGATGTAGGTATGGAACAGTTTGCCACATAATTAATCAGTGGCGGGGATGATACCATTGGTATAAATGGACCATTTAGGGATGATGGTTGACTAGGAGCTATATTTGGACCGGGAAATGAAAGTTGGTCAACGGTGACAATCCTGCCTTCATGCAAGAAACAAATAACTCGAAAGAGTGTTAAAACAATAGCTCTTATGTGATAAACATAGTCACGCCCAAGAAGTAAATTGTAATCTAAAGGTCCTGAGACTACCATCACGTTCAGATAAATGGTTTTTCCTCCCAAAGTGATAGGTAACTAAGGAAGGATCCCTAACGGTCGACTAGTTCCTTTGTTAAAGCCCAACAAATTCTGTCTAATAGGCACAAGCAGTGGCGAACCGAGAGCTTGCAAACAGTTGAGGAAAGGATACTCACTGATGCACCTTCATCTATAATAGTGTAAAATACAATCATTTTAAAAACTTGTACTATAATCTGGAAAGGCACATAAGAAGGAAGGCAGGATCCTGCCAGTCAATTTCAATCAAAGGAAGTGACTAGACTACTTGGAGGGGGTACCGTAGAAACGGGAGAATTAACCCCTTGAGTTACGAGAACTGGAATATTTTACTCCTATCTTGATGGAACAAGTGGACTGCCCCCAAGCTCATTTGAATTTGAGGAAACAAAAATAACTTGAGTGGTATGATTTTCACTCTCCTCGGGAAAGGTACAATTAGCTGAAGGTGAAATCGGGTCAACCGTTACCTCGACTGTTGATTTGGATCGGGTATAGAATCATAGGATTCACTTTCAGAGAGAGTGGTTTCGATCGATGGTTGATTTTGTTCAGTCGGTTTATCAACAAGTGAAGGATTTAGGGAGAGTTTCCTGTAACCAGATGGAAGTCACTATGATGAAGCAGGACGATTATCCAACACTCTTTTAGCTTCATCCAAAAAGGGACAAAGGTGAAAGGAATGATTACCTTCACATTACCTACATGGAATCCTGACCTTTCCATTTTGTCCATGAACTTTGCCATCACTAGTTGATTGTGTGTTACCAACATGATCTCCAAAGGTTGATGACACCGGATGGTGTGAATGGGAAGACCATTCTTTCAAGATCCAAGGAAAGTAATGACAGTCTTGATGAAAATGGTCTCCCACAAATTATGCATGGATGTTTGGCTTTGGGAAGTTTAATGGACGGATTTTCATCAGATGATGCATTCAAAGCAATGGTTGCTTGGTTGCCCCTTTGCTGAATTGGCTTCTTCCTCTTCTTCTCCTTCCCTTTCTTATTCTTCTCAGCCACCTGGTTACTAGTATCACTACTTTCACCAAGCGAAGAGGAAGAAGGCGAGGGAGAAACAAACGATGAAGAAGGTGAAGGGTCAACTTCGAGATCAACTAGAGGTTGGTTTTGTTCAGTTGAAGGTGTACTCCCATTTTGAACCAAAGACATTGAAGATAGCCATACTGGCAGGCCAATGGTAAGTCCCAGAAGGGATAATGTAGCCATATAAGGAGCACCAATATTTCTGAAGGAAGGAAAAGGACTAGGATTCCCTTCAAAATGGATTCCTTGGTTGGTGGACTCCAGATTTTTCTCCATATATCTCAACCTAAGATCAACTAAGGAACATGGATCTTATTCCAAATTCAATTAATTTTAATGAAGCTTGGACACAACTTTGCTTTTTTAGTTTTTAAGAGTCGAGAAAAATCTAAAGATGACTCTAGTCCCCTTCGATTTTTAATGAGCTTGAAAGGGCAAGTGCTCAGATGGACCTTTTCTTTTAAGGAGTCGAAAAGGAACAAAAGTGACTACTTTGGAAAATCTAGATAGAGGGATTACCAAACAAATTGCAAAACTGCAATATACACCTTGGTGATAAATTAAAGAGAAATTACCAAGGACTTATGTACGGTAGTCAATATTCCCAAATGCTATGTTCAATGCACTGCAATCAATAAGGTGGTAGACTCAGTTTCCTATGGATAAAGGATTTAAGCCTATTATGGTCTCCCAATATATACGCGATGGTATGGGGAGCACAAGTCCGTGCTAGCACTTGTCGTATCAAGGAGGAGGAATCACCCAACCTTCAATGAAAATGATAGCCACTAGTTTTAACGACGCTGGAACACGTCTCCAGCCTAGACCTCTAGATATGTTGCGTTAAGTTCAAAATCATTGTTAGATTCATTAAAATTCATTTTAAAGTTGATTTTATTTATAGTTTGCCTTTCAATGGTTAATTGTGTGATGATAATCTAAAATTTCTAAGATGAAATCTACAATGGTAAACAATCTTTGCTTATTTTGAGCAATGAAAATCCTAGCTGCTAGGGAAAGAAAATTACAGTGCTTTTAAACAAAGAGAAAAGAGCACACACCAGCGCATTTCCCTAAATCATATTTTCGGACACAAACAAAAAAAATTGCTAAATGCAAATGCATGTATTTGTTTTCGTTCTCCTTAATGTGAAAAATGCCAAAAAGGAAAACTAAATGCAGCAAAGATCTGAAATATTTTACTCAAACTGACATTTTTGACAATTTCTTCTTCAAAAGAGAAAGGAAGACTCAACAACACTTTTCAATTTTGAATAAAAATTCTTTTGACACTTCGAATACAAACAAATCAAACCAAATACATGAAGAAAATTTCAATCGATTATCAAGGGAAGGAAGAATTCATGACACTTCTCTTTTCGACACAAAATGACAATTACGACACTTTTGGTATCAAAGCGACAAATCGATTTAAACAACTTTTCGACAAAGGATTGTAAATGATGAACAAATACACAAAAAAACTCACTGATCCTAATGTAATTGAGGCTGATCTAAGTGATGCAGAAGTAAGTTTCAGTAAAGAGGTCTTGTTCATATGCAGCAAAACAACTAAACAAAACTGAAAACAAGGTAAAAAACCCTCAATTTCTAGAATGGAGGAAGAGTTTAGTCATTCA
Organism: Pinus taeda; assembly: GCA_000404065.3. Classification (NCBI taxonomy): domain Eukaryota; kingdom Viridiplantae; phylum Streptophyta; class Pinopsida; order Pinales; family Pinaceae; genus Pinus; species Pinus taeda. The sequence goes on from APFE031249324.1 coordinate 136,077, forward strand.
TCACACCTGGGCTTCACATAAACAGAGATGCATCACACTTACTACACTTGGGAGGTGCAATGCATACTGAGTTATAGTGGAAGACAGTGTGATGGTCCAGGGAGCGCAACTGAAATGGGTTTTGGCTCAAATGTGCAGCTGTTTCAGTGAGTTAAGCTGGGCTTTGATGAACAGTAAAGAGAAAGGTATGGAGGAATATCTTGGGAGGTTACTAAGCTACCAAAAGGGCATCTAGATGTGCTTGTAAGTCAAACGTTTAATTCATAAAATAAACCAGAGATTGATTGAAACAACATTCATCTACTATGTAATTGCAGAGCAAGAGCAGTTCGAAGTCTAGCTGGCTAACTTCAAACTCTATCTATAGTTTATGAAACAAACAATAACAACAAACAAACATCTGTTCATTCCCCAGCAGAGTCACCAATTTGTTTCTAGGAAAACTAGTATTCCTAAAGAATGCTAGCCCTCCAGGTTTGGCAGCTACCCTAGAAACAACAGTTTAAAGTGATTCACCGATTTCTTCTATGTGTAATCGATAAGAGAAAGATAATGGAACCAACATGGAACTTCTGCTTAATCCCTTGCTTGATCTCTCTCCCCTTTGATAGAGCCTACAACTTCTTCTCGTACTTAACATGCTTAGAGAGTACTTGCACAAGTACATCAACAAAGAACCATCAACGCATCATGATCTATTACAACATAAACATTACAAAATCAGATATATATAATGAACAAATGATAGCATTCACAAATGATAACATTCACAATTGCACAATCATATAGAAGAAAAATTGAAGAACTTTATTAATAGAAAGGAGAATTACAACCCAGTTGTCTGATCCAGCATCATCCTCCCAACTTCAATCCTTCTTCACCTCATGAAATAGCAAGATCACTCCAACAATACAAATGCTCTTTCCTCAATACAAACTATCAGCACTTCCTTGCAATTCACAATATTCAGGCCTCTAAATCTCTAGATGAGGATCCATTTATAGATGTGTGCAAGGGTGTGAGTCATCCATGGGGTTTGATTAGTTTCATTCCACTTGTTACAATGGGTTCCACAAGAGAAGGGATTGGAGATTTCTTAGATCCCTTATTCATCCTTGGGCGAATTCAGAGAGGCAAGTGGCATTGGAGAAAGTTCTGGAAGATTTCATGAATAATCAACTGAAAAATGTCCCGAAAATTTGTCCATCCGTGCCCATCACACCCTATAGAAGGCCTAAACAGTATGCATCGCACCCTTGTAGTGTACCACTCAATATGCATCACACTTTTCTAGTGAAGCAGTTAGTATGGTTCAATTTAGGCAGTTTCTGGATGGTTTCTCAGATGGAACTTTTGGGGAATGATGTATTTAGATGACTATGTTCCTTTAGGGTATGAAACAACTCTTTTAGGGGTTGATGAGCCCTAATACATCGACATATAAGTTTGGTGTTGATGTGCCCAAATATGTCTATAACACAAGGGTAGAGTTTTCTAGTAATTTCAAATTAAGTGATCATTCTACAGTAGAAGGGTAGTGAGAATCTGGGAGAAGGACTTTCCGGAGAATACTTACAGAGAAGTAGAGAGAGCCGATAGAGAGGTTGTTAGAAAATTATATATTATAGAGAAATGGAACACATAAAATATTGCAGAAATATAAACATAGAAAACACATAAAACAAGAGAGACACAGATACGTGGTTCACCCAATTTGGGCTACGTCCACAGAGAAACAACTAGTCCTTCCTTTTACATTATCCAAAAAAATGAAGAGATACAACCTACAATAGATCTACTGTAATTCCCTCTTTGCTCTCACACGATATCCTCTCTTTTTCTTGTTCAGAATACACATCGACATACCCGCAATCGACATACAATTAAATGTAACTTCTATCATCATCTTTTCGCCTAATGAACGACCCAAATTGACTCCAAAATTACAACAGTTTACAAGGCAATTTTACATATATTTTTAGCTTCAAGTGCACTGCCCTTGATCCCCTACTTGGGGGGGGGGGGCTCTAATGAATTGCCATCACCCCCCTTGGACCCCCCTCGTGGCATTGCCGCCCCATTACAAATTGGGATCCAATTCGGCAATACCTTTGAATAAAGAAGATAATCGGGCTCCACATCCAACAGAGGAAACGCAGTAGTTGGGATAGCGCAAAGAAGAAAAGATGCCTGTCACGCAGAAGTTAGAACTGCTGAGAATAGCTGGAACTGCAGAGGACTACCGAAATAGCCGGGAAAGATGACGTAGAGGGAAAAAGCTGGAAATACTAGGAACAACTTGAACTACCGAGAACTATCGGATCAGCCGGGAAAGTTGACGTAGAGAACAGAAATCGGAACTGTCGAGAAAAGTCATGTTGGGTGTGGAGCATGATTATTTAGAGGTCTTTGTTTCAGCTGGATGTATACCCCAGGAAGTTTGTCCACCCCTCCATGGGGGGGAGGGGTGGGTGCAAGGGGGAATTATCCCACCCCACGGGGGTTC
>APFE031249329.1:0-12646 GCA_000404065.3 Pinus taeda
CTATCGTATACCATTTAGTTAGTCTCGCGTTAAGACACCATTCAATAATGCACAGAAGACCAGATGAGAATTGAAGCCCATATAGAATTTTAAAATCCAAATTTGTAATTTGTGGTTGTAACAATTTTTATACGAATAGATTTATAGGTAGTTGGATCCATACCGAAAACATTAGTTAAGACTTCCAATGCAGAAAAAGAAATTTTCAAGAGACATTGGTTTTTAAGTGAGAGGAGTTGAAAGTTGTAAAAGCATTAAAACATTTTTTTCCAGAGAAAACGTTTTAAAGCCAAAAAAAAATAGTAGACTGTGCCAATTTTGATAACGATTTAGTGATATGTTGAATGTACTTATTCCAATTTTGATCATGATTCAATGGAATGTTGATTTACATTTTCATGTGTATAGCTGTTAGCACAATCCTTAACGTTAACTAAAATGATTAATGTACATCACAAGAACGCAGGAAGAATAAAATACACTTAATTCTTTGTATTATATAGCTGTTCGCACAATCCTTAACCTCATCTAAAATGATTAATGTACTTGATAATAATATAAGAAGGATAAAGTTCACTTAATTTATTGTACGTCACAATAATATAACAAGAATAAAGTTCACTTAATTCTTTGTCGCTGAGATTTACCTATAATAGGTTTCAATATATTAACAGATCAATTTTTTTAAATTTATAAAGTAGAAACTGGTGTGTCAAAACCTAAATACTTTAATCTTCGATTCAACTTCAATGGAAGAAACACGGTATACACTTTCTAATATAATATTTGACTAAATTGAACATCCACTTCAATATTTACGAACGACTTATCATAAATAGGTGGGTTATTTTGGAAAATGTCTAACTATGTGAGATTTTATTAGCAAAATAAACACCGTGCACAATATCTCCACCACAAGATTTTGTTGTCTTTACAAAAATAAAGAAGCAATTGTGTTTACTGGTTGTAATAGCTACATTAACACCGATAATTTGTAACCTCCAAATCGTTGCTGCAGCCATGATCTTTGGCGAAACGATTCCAGGATTTCTGGTTCCACAGAACGAGGCAAGGAAACAAGTGGGCGTCCCTCCACTGAAATGGGATGGGAGTATTACAACATATTCGCGTACTTGCGCAAGGAAAGCCGAGAGGATTGTAGTCGTGATCTTGTTGTCAACATTCGGAACATCTGTTCTGAGAGAACATATCCCAGGCTGACCGTCGCAGTTGGAACCCTAGGCAGGCGGTTGGCGCACGGGTTGATAACAAGTTGTATAACTATGCAAATAATAGCTGCAACATTGGGAAGGACTGCAGCCACTACACTCAGACTGTATGCAGAACAAATACTGATGCTTGATGTCTTAAGTCGATTGCAGTTTCCCAGAATATTCGGGAATCCGACAGACATGGGCATTTTTTGACCGCGCCCATGTCCCTCGGATTCCCGAATATTCCGGGAATCCGCAATCGACTTAAGCTCCCCGATGTGGATGCTCCGTCATCAAATGTTACAGCAATGAATGTTACAGCGATGACACTTTCTTGTTTTACAATTACTGCCCCGTTGTAACAATGTTGGAGAGAGACCGTACCGAACTTTGCCATCCACCATTCACCATTCATTTTTAGTCTGGGCTTATAATCCCCCTCTACTCTTGAGCGTTCCAATACCTGCGGCTCCCGCTTAATATGTCGTCTCCAAAATGACTCTCCGAGTGCTGGAGGAGGCAATTGCCTCTTCTTTCCCTTGAGTAAGTACACGCATAAGTTGTACGCTTCACATCCCATTCTGGTGGAGGAACTCCCATTCGCTTTCTTGCTTAGTTGTGGGCAACCAGAAATCCTTGAATCGCTTTACCAAAGGTCATGACCAAAGCAACCATTTGCAGGATGCAGATTGCAACGGTCAAGGCAGCTACTATATTCAGTGGATACAATCGCCCGCTTATTTTAACAACAAAACCATATTATAAGCAGCACAGCAGCAGCTAGTACTGAAAGGCTATAGCTGCGATGTGTTAATTACAACTGCAGAGCATATCCCTGGTTCTCTCGCTGGAGAAAACTGCTAAAATCGGTCGACGCTTAGGTTGATTATATATTGTTAACGTAGAGAATTCACAGCTAGCCAAGACAGAATTATGATAAGAGGCAACTCCTCCATCAATGGTAGCGTGCGTCGCAAACGTAACCGCCAAAAAACAAATTTGGGACAAACTATACATCGAAAACTTGAACTCTGATTTACGATATATATATGGCAGTGGCCAGAAAATTCGATGGCAACGGCCACCACAAATGTAAGCGCCAAGTAAGAAAGACTCTAGCATTAAATTATGCTTCCAAATCTAATCTAATCTTGAGATATAGTTTATAAATATATGTAGAAAAGGTGTATATGCATGACTAATATATCATATAAGTGGGGGCCCGAAAAATCAGCGTCGCATATCTATACGAGGCCAAGACGAATACGTTATTATCTGAATGGAAGAGACTCGTCGGCCTTTGAATTTGGTTGGTGACAACACATTGAGTTCACATGGGCGTCGACTGCAATGAATCTAATCCAAACCCAATTATCTTTACACTGCCATTGTCCCAAAAGGTACAAAGAGAGGCCGATAGGATTATTAAATTGGAATTGTAAAATTTAGTTACAAAATGAAATCTCATCTATGAGGAGCTTTGGGGGCCTATAGATTACAAGAGAATAGCAGAAATTCTTCAGTAAACATGTTAGTAGCGTACTAATCATCTTGGCGGTTGGAGACAGAACTGGTGTTGAAGCTCTCTTTCCTCACAAACCCAGCAGGGGCTTTCTTGTCATAATTCTGAGTACAAAATTTGTCTATCACTTTCTGCATTTTTCTATTTATATACAATGTTTGAACTCCTGTACAAAATTTCCCAAAGAAGAGAAAGAAAAGATATTACAATCATATTGTAAAAGAAACAAAAGATATTACAATCTAATTGTAAGAGAAACGTATCTGGCTAACGTGAAATGATGATTGAAGCCCAACGTAGTTCTTCCATGCAAACAGTTCTGCCATGCAGACATACACTTAAATCACATACACTTAAATCGCTACTGGACTTATGATATTGACAAATTCAAAGTAAAGTGGTATACAAGAGAATGTACCAAGCTAAACGACAAGTTACACATCTTGAGACCTGAAAAAGTACATAACAATGGTCTGGCAAATTAATAGCGATATCATAATTGCTTTTCCTTCCACATACATACAATTGCTCCAAAGGCAAGGACAAGAAAATTTTCAGCTCTAGTGAGCACCAGTGGGTCACTAAAACTAGTGACCAGAAGAAGAGACACAATTGTATTAATCCAAAGAAAATACAAAATTGTTAAATCGATTTCTATTGTCAAACACAATTGTTCTCATAAGTAGTGTTTGTTATCACATGCGTTTGTTATCACATGCGTTTACAATAGGTATTCAAGTTTCAATTTTATTAGATCAGTTAGAACTTGTTTTTGTTTACAATCAATGGCCAGACTTTGATTAATTTACATAAACATCGAACTATAACAATTGTTCAAAAGTTTTAAACAAGTAATGAAACTAATGGGATTTCGAGCCAGTATGCTTACTACCACAAACAATATTTTGAACATTAACTGATTCCAGACTAAGCAAGGGAAAAATGGTCATCTGGATCCTCCAAGGCACTATTTTTGACTTCAAATTAAATGTATAGTCATGGTTCACTCCCTCAACATAGAACTTCTATATAATACCATTGTATAAGATGTTGGCAGTTGTTGTTCACACTGATGCTGCATTTTTGTGATAATCTGGACGGGAAAAAATAGTATTGTTGCATGATATTTTCCATTAGGAAAAGAAAATTGTAAATGATCTACATTCATACCTCCTACCTCCTGGGTTCTCTTATATTTCTGAATCATATGATAAGGCAATGTTTGGGGGCTTAATGCTTTCCACTGTACAGTCTGGCACAAGAAAGAGAAATAGGAAAGGTGACAATCTCATCAAGCTGCATATAAGAATTGTTATCCAAAGTCTACCGTATTCCCAAAGTTAGACACTGACATCAGGAAAGGAAAGACAGTGCCTTCGATGCCATTGGGACAAAGTCGGGCAGATAACACAAGCATGGACATTAACTTAAGCTGTATCTCTTAAAACAAAAAATCGATCTGGAATATGCATCTAAAAATTCACCCTTGAAACAGGTATAATGTCAAGGAGCCCAATAAATGAAGATGCGACTTTTTGTATGGATTTCTTGGGCTAGATTTCCATTTATGATGTCGATGCAGGGGCTAGAGGATTGCAATGATTTTGCATGGCATCACTCACAAAAATTCAGTATCGTAAAACCCCAAAAAAAGACTAAAATCTCGTATTCCCAATTGAATTATGATGCAACCAGACGTGTTTGTATCCATGGAATTCATTTCTTTGGTATTGTGGTTGTAGGGATCTCCATGCCTAAACTTCACTGGGGCTGCATCCAAAGTAACAGCCTGAAGAATAGCTGGCCCGTCTTGACATAGATATGGTTGCACAACTAATCCAATGGTTGTTAATTGAGTGCCATCCAGAAATGGCTTGTACTCCTCCCTTGATAGCACACATATATGTAGAAACATATTATTTTGGAGAACCCCAATCTATCATTGTCCAAGGAAGGTTGGGTTCATCAAGGGTAATAGAGGCCTCCAAATGTTAACATTGATGATGCAACCTAGGTTTGGATCTGCCCTTTTCAGCATACAGAGGAAGCCAACTATCCATCGACAACATATACCTCTTTACCATTAACTGGGTCTATATGGTTAAACTTGTACGATGCCACTGGTATTGGAATAGATTTATGATAGACAAATACCTCATTTGACTCTGAACCAATAGCAACAGAAAGCCCCACAAGGCTCCTTTCATATCTATGCCCAGAATATGTCAGAACAGGGTTGCAAAGTACACTTCTTGTGCTTGTTGTCGGGTTCCAAGGCTTGATTGTGCCATCAATTGAAACTGAGGTAGTTTTCCTATGATGTGCAAGCAATATATTTACAGGATCTTGCCATTGAAGAGACACAACAATAGTCAAAAGTTGAGGACTACAAGTAACTAAGGTTTCATGTTGAAGTGTTTGGAAGCTCCCTATATGGCCTTTCTACTCAAAGCATGCAAGAAACATGTAGAAAGCAAAATTCAAAGTCTGACTCAGTTATCTGCACTTTCCCACGTAATACCATAGCCTCAAGATCACAATATTTTTCAATAACTGAATATGCTTGATAACTTCTTTTGGAAAATTGAAAATGCTTTCAATTTCCAAATAAATACCTCGAATTCGAGCCTTCAATTGATGTTGGTCAGAGTAAATGTGGCTATTATTTTGTGTTCATATGAAAAGAACCTGTCTCTATTCACATGAAGTGATACTAGTAAAAAACGAAACCTTGTAATTTAGTCCTGACATATCAAACAGGCCCTATAATTTAAGTATGGATTTACTAAATAGAAACCCCATAATTTAAATATTGGCATATTGCAACCTATTCACGCGATTACAACCATTTTTGTCCCTTATAAGATGCAACTTGCGTTCGTCAATGAGAATCATTGGCACCCACATGTCTATACTTCAGTCCCTGTTAACCAAAACCATCCTGAGAGCAGAGGCAATGATGGGTATTTTCAAATGCACAGGAGACAAACCCAAAATCATCCTCATTTGCATTATGGACAATTTCCTGTGAAAGTTACGAATCCAAAAGCAGCACCAACCGTGGAGCCTGTTCCCTTGAAAGTGAATAACAACCCACTAGTTACAGTGAACACAGAGTATGGCAGTGAAATCACTGTTGGAGCCAAAGAAGGAAGCAAGAACCCTGAAGAGCTGGCCGAGTCTGCAAGCTTGAAATTGAAAAACCTGTTTAACATTACATTACTGAAGAGAGAGCGTCAGAGTTGTGAGAATCAAGGGCAAGTTACTCCAGAGTCTGCAAGCTTGAAATTAAAAAACCTATTTAACATTACAGCACTGAAGACAGAGGGTGAGAAGCATGAAAATTAATGGCAAGTTACTCCAGAGCCCGCGAGTTTGAAGTTGAAAAACCTATTTAAAATTACATCACTGAAGGCAGAGTTTGAGAAAGTTGAGAGTCAATGGAAAGGTACTCCAGAGTCTGCAAGCTTGAAGTTGGAAAACCTGTTTAACATTAAATCACTTAAGGTGGAGTTTGAGAAAGATGAGAATCAATGGAAAGGTACTCTAGAGTCTGCAAGCTTGATGTTGAAAAACCTATTTAACATTGCATTACTGGAGGCAGAGTTTGAGAAGTATGAGAATCAATGGCAAGATTCTCCAGAGTCTGCGAGCTTGAAATTGAAAAACCTGTTTAACATTACTTCATTGAAGACAGAGTTTGAGAAGTATGAGAATCAATGGCAAGTTTCTCCAGAGTCTGCGAGCTTGAAATTGAAAAACCTGTTTAACATTACTTCACTGAAGACAGAGTTTGAGAAGTATGAGAACCAATGGCAAGTTACTGCAGAGTCTGCGAGCTTGAAATTGAAAAACCTGTTTAACATCACATCACTGAAGACAGACTATGAGAATCAATGGAAAGTTACTCCAGAAGCCAAAAGGCAGAAAGGGATTAAACCAGCACTGAAGATTTCTCGCATCAATGCAGAGGTACCCAATGTCAGTCAATTGGGATCTGCTCTTGATAGAAGCTTGAGTAGTTTGAAGGACCTCTGTGTGCCTGGAAGAGGCTCAATCCCTCATGCACATGAAAATCTTCCTGCAAAGACGATAGCATATAGTAAAAAACGCAAACGAAGTAGCAAATGGACATTTAGTTTTCGTGCCACTGAAAAGAATGCACCCTCAAATGGCGATGACATGGAACAAGTCAGGAAGGCTATGAGGACATATGATGCCTTGCGGCGCAATCTGATGAATGAAGATGAATCCTGCAAGGAAACAGGTGGAGGAACAAGGCGTGCTCACTCATGGGCAGGGACCATGATGATGGATAGAGGGCATTGTATAAACAGAAGTAAAAGATATATAGGTTCAGTCCCAGGCGTTCATGTGGGTGATCACTTTTATTTCCGAATGGAACTCTGTGTTATTGGTTTACATGGCCCAATTCAGGCTGGTATAGATTACATTACTGCTAGAAACAATCAGTGGAATGAGCCTGTGGCAATCAGTGTCATTGCTTCAGGGGGTTATGAAGATGATGATGATGAGGGTGAGGTGTTGGTTTACACTGGGCAAGGAGGAAATAATTACATAGGGCATAAGAAGCAGAGCGTTGATCAAAAGCTTGAGAGAGGTAACCTTGCTTTGGAACGAAGCATGCACTATGGAGTTGAGATCAGAGTTGTTCGTGGCATCAAAGACAGCAGGTCTCCTTCTGGTAAAATTTATATATATGATGGTCTTTATAAAATTGAACACTTTTGGTTAGATAAAGGGTGTTCAGGATGTGGTGTTTTCAAGTACAGGCTTCAGAGGTTACCAGGTCAACCAGAGCTTGGTTCGGTGATTCTAAAAACAACAAGGTTCTGGAAATCACAACCCCTATCAAGAATAGGTCTTCTTCATTCAGACATATCCTTGGGAAGTGAGAAGTTGCCTGTTTGTCTTGTTAACACTGTCGACGATGAAAACGGGCCACCCCATTTTGAGTATACCAGTAGATGTATCAAGCACCCAAATTGTTCAGTGCAGTTGGACTTTGCTGAGGGATGTGCATGTATAGGTGGGTGTGATTCAAGTATTGGGTGCTTGTGTGCTCAGAGGAATGGCAAGCAAATGCCATACAATTCAAAGGGTATTCTTGTAAAGGGTAAGCCATTAATCTATGAATGCAATGAGCAGTGTAGGTGTCCTCCAAGTTGTAGGAATGGAGTAACTCAAAGAGGGTTGAATACCCATTTAGAGGTTTTTAGAACCAGTGATAAGAGGTGGGGTGTGAGGTCATGTGATGCAATTGCAGCAGGCACTTCTATTTGTGAATATACAGGTCAGGTTGTCTCTTTTGAAGAGCAGGCAACTCCTTGTCACAGTGACAATGAATATATCGTTAATCTCAATCATGTGCAAGAAAGATGGACAGAATGGGGTAATGTTTCTGATATCTTGTCTGAGCACAAGCAGTAGCAACAGGCCTCCTGCTAGGCTTTTCCACAATTAAACTTTGTAATAAATGCCATCAAATCTGGGAATGCTTCACGCTTCCTAAAGCATAGTACCTCTCCCAATGTTTTTATGCAGTTTGTTCTATATGATCACCATGATATTGGATTCCCATAATCAGGTGTTCGAGATGCTAAATGTTACACTCAGTAAATTAATTAACCAAAAGTTATGGAAGCCTGGCTAAGAAGGAACTGATATTTCTGGATTTACCTCTCAGGTCACGGAAGGGGGAAACTGTGAGCGGTTCCAAAAGGGTAGTAATCAAACAAAACAAGAAATGAGTTCGTCGACATGCAACTATATTATGACTCTAGACGCACTATGAACTATATTCAAAGCAGTAACCAGACTACTGGTGAAAAATGGGAACTGTTTCCGGAACTTGTACTGAAATATAAACATATATTTCAGAACAAGAAAGAAAACCCATATATATAACTAACGCATCATCAATAACTCAATGAGGAATAGCATGAGGATTTAACCCTTTAATTCAAAATCCAGTAGAGAATGGTATTTTTCCTATTAAAACTTAAAAACAAATATATAGCGAATTCCATGCCGGAGAGGGATGGAAAAACTAGTGAGAACCCACCACAGAGTAATGTTAATCAAAAGAAAATGATAGCTGAGCAATATAAATTATAGAGGAAGTAAAATACGGTTTGGAAAGCTGGAGAAGCTGTCACTTCTTCCAAAGACCGGTTTCAGTCCATTAACTAGTAGAGTTCAGTATCAACTTAAAATCCCTAGCTCGCAGCAGAAAGCCTAAAAGTCATAATAGAAACGGTTCTACGGTCATCCTCTGCAGCGGTAAAACCCCAATCAATCTTATAAAACCTCAGTGGTCCAGAAAGCACCTAGATGTCAAAACCCTCGGTTGGAATGGCCGAGGAAGTGTGCTAAGCCTTTCGGCACCCATGCTGAGCCAAAGAGTGACCTGCCAAAAGACCAAAAATGTAATATTAATACTCGTAGGCAAAACAAACTGCAGTGTAATAGAGCAATAGAGTTCCCAAGAGAGAAAATTAGCCAGTAAATGATATAAATTGTGGCTGCCTACAAGTCTGTGAAATAGATAAGGAAACTGTGGGAAGCTGCAACCAGTAAAACAGTAGAATGCGAAAGGAAATAATGAGTAAAATACAGAGAACAGACTCATATTATATTTTGCAGAAACAGAAAAGAGGACCATCATAAGAAAACCCTGTTAACACAGAAAATATACCTGTTAAATGAACCCTGAATAATAATCAGCTTCTGAGTAGATATGGTGTCAAAGCGGACGCGTTTACTCTAGATTTCCAAGTTGAAGAGGTCGTCGGAGCCCGCTATGAGCTTACTCTCGACAAAACTGCCTTCATGAATATCCATGAATACACGACGAGTATGAGCTCTGCGATTATGCCCGCTCTATGCCCGACACCAGGTGTTAATTGAGAACCCGCTCTATGCCCGACGCCAGGTGTCAGCCTGAGAACCAAAGGGACGACGAAAGTCCCTTTCAAAGGAAGGCCTATCGGCCTAAATATAGCATCACCTATATCATCTTTATTATCTGTTCTTTCAAATTGATATACAGATATATATTTCTCACTACCATCAAGATTGCGTAGAAGTGGATCGAAATCTTGGCCATTATATTTAGGATTAATATTTAGTTTTATGCAGTTTGTAAAAATATTATATTATCTCTTTCTCAATGATATATAGATAGCGTTGCTTAGTTGAAGTTGATCCTGCTTTTGGGTATTATGATCACTATCCATGGAGACCAGGTTTTTTTGCAGGTGCAAATTCGTTTTAGAATGTAAAATTTGAAATAAAGAAAATTTAAATATTTTATTTGTTTTGTAGTGGAAATTTTATTAAAATATAAAATTTGTAAAAAATTATATATGTTTTTTTATTTTTTATTCCAAGCTTTAAGTGTTAAAAATTAATATTTTTAATATTTATGTGTGAGTTTTATTTTTAATATTTATGTGTGAGTTTAATTAAAAATTAATAAAAATTTAGAAGTTAACATATAAATTTTGACTCAATTAATAATAAAATGTCAAATATAATAAAATTTAATTTGTTATATTGTAATTTTCTTTGGGAGGTCATCTTGGCACCACCAATATCTTAGAGTCTTGTCTAGAGAAGAACTAATAAATTGAGATGTGAAATGGATAAGTAAATTGTTTGCTCAAGAAAACAATAAGAAAACACAATTTTCACTTTTACATAAATGTCCAAGAAAACATAAATAATGATGGGAAATAAATCATGTAAATATATTTTACATCTTATTCTTATCCATTTTTTATGAAAAGACTTTAAATTATGGTGGAAAGTAATAGATGGTAGATATGTTATTTACTTTAGTATAAGTTGTTTTCTAAGTGTTTTGTTTTTGTATGCTTTCCTACAAATCTTAATAATAATAAAAAATGTTAAAATATGCTAATTAGTCCCCCTGAGGAGTTGGGGGAACTCAGAGTAAGTTGACTAAGTGTTGAGTCATGAGTGTTGAAGTGTTGAGTCAAGTGGAGTTAAGTGATAAACGAATTTTAGTGTGTGATTGCATGTCAAGATATTTTAGGCAAGTTGCTAGTTGGAAAAAGGTTAAATATCCTTCATAGAGTTCATAATAAAAATCAAATTTTGTGTGATCAATAGAAGAGTCAAGTAGTGTGCTTTGGATAAATTTGTATTTTAGCTTATATGACTTTCCAACAAACTGATATGAGAGCTAAGGAATAATTCCTACAAAGCCAAAAACAAAAAAACCATAAAAAAGAAAGCCAACAATTATTTTTTTTTATTTTCCTTAAAAATTAATCGCAATGCATTTTATTAGTACAAAAAAACCGTGCAGTTCCAGCATGTTTATTTCTAGGGGCACATGCTTATTTCACGCAGTGTGAGCTGTGTGCATTAATAGTGGTTGACAGAAACTAGTTAAATATGGCAAGGCCTATTTCCACCTCTATATATCCATTAATACACCCTCTAAAGACGCTTTTGGAGAAGGACTCTGACATCAGTTTTTACTGTCAATTCGTGGACAATGTTTATTTGCAGGGGCACATGCTTATTTCACGCAATGTGAGCCGTGTGCATTAATAGTGGTCGACAGAAACTCGTTAAATACGTCAATGCCTATTTCCACCTCTATAGATCCATTAATACACCCCCTAAAGACGCTTTTGGAGAAGGACACTAACATCAGTCCTTACTGTCAAGTCGTGGACATAATTTCTCCGGCAAATACTTTCCGAAGATTAGGTTGATGCCTTTGTAAATCATCCATCCATGACTTAAGCCCATATGAGATGCATCATCCCCATGTGCATGATACATGTGAACTGATCCATGACTTATGTCAATGCGAGATGCATCATCCCCACGCGCATGATACATGTGAATTGAATTAATTTAAACCACTATCGAGATTTGAATTTTCCCAACAAGTTTTGAAATTTTCCCGCCCACATTCTTTTGAATTTGGCCATGGATGAAGCGACTGAATCCACAAATCGATGGGGTTATCGGCCAGGAGTCGAATCCCATATCCACCATTGATCCCAATTCTGCGAGTCTTTTCTTCAAAGACGAGGTAGAGTTGGATTCGCATCCTGGGCACTCGTTTCAAACCATACGAGACTAGATTTTTGGCTCCAAGAACACCTCCGCGGATCCTGCACCCATGAACAGATTCGCCCAAAGGTGACTTCCTTGTGGGGTCCCAACATGTCGCAGACTATCATGAATGGCTTCAGACCGGAGGTTGTTCTCGTATATATCACTCTAGTAAGTAAGTGTCGTAGTTTAGCTTCAGTTAGTCCAGTTTAGTTTAGTTTCACTGTAGGTATTTATTGTTTATGTCTCTAATGCAATCTTATTTAATTCATGCTTAATATTGAGAAGTGCATATCTCTACTCCACATTTTTCTTCATTCTTTGTCAAATGAGGTTTGTATCTCAAGTATTACATCCCTCTCGGCACTTCATAGATCTGGATTTAAGATGAATCTATGCTAGCTTAAATCGAGTGTTGAAATATTAAAAGTATAAAGTTTTAGCATGTTACTCGCACAATTTTTTTTCTCTTCAAATTACTTTACATCTTGATATGAAATTATATTACCTCAAATGGACAACTTAGTAAACATGCATAGCATATTCATTTTTGTTCTTTATTATAATTAACATTTATTTTTCTTTTAAGGGAATGTGTCAACTCCATGTTGAGCACATACAAAATTACACATCACCCTCATACTACTTGTAGAATGATCCTCTCCACTTAATAATTAGGATTAATATTTAGTTTTATGTCTAGTAATAATTTATGTTATGTGTAAAAATATTATTTTATTTTAATAATTTTATTGTCAATTTAGAAAATGAGGAATATATAACTAGCATA
>APFE031249331.1:0-13033 GCA_000404065.3 Pinus taeda
ATTTATTTAATAATACTCTGACATCTCTACTAAAATTTAAATATTTACACATTTAAAGACAACATATCTTTGGCATACTGAATACTTATATTCTGTCCATCTCAGAAATCCTACTCAACCTGAGAGAATTCAAACGATTTAAGAAGCCAATCCTTATACTCTTATCGATTGAAGCATGTAAAACAACAAACCACTCCTATCATATAATATTGTCCGTTGTATTGTTCACATGGCCACAACTTATTGAATTTATAAATGTGTGTTGCCATCCAGGTTCTGGCGGTCTAGTTGGAATCCCCATAAAAATTAAAAATGTTTGCAGTGATCGACACTCTCGTTAATTACCGACAAGTGAATCCGTTCCCCCAGGCCCCTGGTGAACATTTCTTATTGCATACTTCCCCATGGTGCAGTGCTCTCAGGGCGGGACCCAGAATGGAATCTACGCTGTTCTATGCTGCTGCACTGTCAAAGATTTACCATTATGGGTACCTCCGGATCTGACAGTCGGAAGATCTTTGAAGAACAGGTCGATCCACGGAAACGCAGTAGAGCATGGTGGATCAGGGATTTATATTTAAAAATAAACGGCCACTGAATGACCAAAAAAATGCACTGTTCCAATATTTTGAGTTTGTTTGGTTTTCAATCACTATCAGCAATAACACAATCATTTTTTTTTAGCGCTAACGTTTTAGAGTTTTGGTTGGAATTTGGTGATTTTTTTTGAGTTCACTTGTTATTTTAAATTAGGTTTTTTATTTATATATATAAATTCAGTGATTTGGAAAATTTATAAAACATTTGGAGTTTTGGTTGGAATTTGGTGATTTTTTTTGTTGGAATGTAGTGATTTTTTTAACTTATTATTTAAATAACATTTTATTTATATATAAATTCAGTGCTTTGGAAAATTTACAAAACACTTGAATTATGGACAGTCTACAACTCAAAGTTATAATTTCAATAAATCCTTACAAAATTTTAAATGAACTAGAAAAAAATAACAAAAAAAACTTCCCCAACACATTTAACAAATAGACTGCAACCCATAAGAACAGCTTCTCTTGTTAAAGCTATTTCTTATACTATTCAATGGCATTTCGTAGTTTCCTGAGCTTTTCTGATCGTGACACTCTCATGGTGCTCTGGGTTGAAAAGATATACCAGAATTAGTAACTCATTGGATTGGTTAAATAAAAAAGATAATAACTCATTAAAATTTATGTTTTAGCTTAGATGTATATATATTTTTAAAGATATCTCCCAATTAGTAACTCATCGGACAAATTGTTCCCAACTTCCCAGCAAGTATGTAGCAAGACACTTAGCAAGAAACTTATGACCTAGTAAGACCTAAAAATCTAACAACTCTCACTTTTTTTAGTCAGAAATTTATGTTTTAGGAATTGCTAGGAAAATTATAGAAATTCAGATCATATTTAAAGAAAATCTAGTAAGAATTTTTGTAAATCTAAGTTAGAGTTGTTAAACTTCAAAATTTTAAGTGTCCTAAACATTTTTGATGGTGCTGAAAACCCACTTCAAATAAGATTTTTTGAAATTTTTTTGCCTGGGTTCCAGCCACTTTTAATGCTCCCTGAGTAGACACTTATACCCTTAAAAAAAACCAAAAAATCCAACAACCCTCACTTCCTTCAACTAGGGTTATTGCACGAATAGACTGCTCCCTGTAGTTATTGGCAGTCGCACAAGAAACGATGCCCTATTGAACGGGATAGCCAGCGTCAGGGATCATCCATTCTGTACTAAAATTTCAGAAATCTGAAACTTCCACTTGACTTTCGATAATGTCTTCCGGCTATGGAGATAACGCCCATCAGCCATTACTTCTTTACCCATTGTGGAGATACATCACATGTTTGTCTGTCAAATATTGATGTACTTTGTACATTATGCACAGGCCATCTTCACTTTAAGCACGCTCTGCGTAAAACCACCTCACTTAATTAAATGTCAAACAAGCAATCGGAAGTACAATGGGGGCAAAAAAATCTACTGAAATCTCTTAAATCAAAAGTAACTATGACTGGAATTTGAGAGTTACTTTTCCATGCTATTTTGAGCCCGTAAGTGAACATGCAAATTTTTGCAGTCTAATTGGCATTCGGGTCACCTTTTTCTGGTCATTTTCCGGAATCGGGTAAAATTTAAAATGGTCAGAAATCATCCAGTCATGGTGTGGGATTACAAGAAGCGCTATTAATGTAAATAAATAGAACAAGAACATTTATAGAGGATAACATGCCACCAGTGGCTGCGCCCGAGAACTGAGAACAGATAGTGAACAAAGGTTGTGACATAAAGGAGTTGGAGAAGATGGAAGGGCCATCCATGTTGTAGGTATAATAATAGGTGATAAAAGTGAGATGGAAAGATTTGGAGAGATTTAGGAAGGGCTGCTCTTCGATAGAGAAAGACAGGACTAAATGGGTTAACATAGTCCGTGCCCGGCAACTAGAGTTATTTGTGAAAGCACCTTGAGCCATTTGTATATCATTTTGCATCAATGAATTTTGTGAAAGCACCCTGAGCCATTTGTATATCACTTTGCATCATTGACTAGAGAGAAAGGCTATGTTCATTGACACTAGTTTTCTTTTCACTTTTCCACCTTAGTTCTTTGCATCTCTAATGGCATGATTATTGTAATTTCTATGTTATTGCATTCCACTTGTAATTCATAATTCACATATTAAAATGTAGATAGTTTTAATGTTGTTTACAAATGTTGGGTAACTATTTTTTAAATATTATTTGGTATTTGCTAAGTAGTTTATTGGGTATTTTTTCCATGGTCTCCACCTGAACTTTAAACTTGAAGATCATTCTATAAAGAAGATTCCATTGGAGGAATGAAGACCTTGTTCTTTGAAGATTTGATGCTAGTAGGGTGACTCAGGCACCATTAGGAAGACATTTGATAACTCACCTTCACGAGTTTATTGTCAAAGGTACAAATTGCCATCTTCTATAAAGAAGATTCCAATGGAGGAATGAAGACCTTGTTCTTTGAAGATTTGATGCTAGTAGGGTGACTCAACCACCATTATGAAGACATTTGATAACTCGACTTCACGACTTCATTATGAAAGGTACAAATTGCCATCTTCAAATTTAAATTGTCATGTGAAAATTGTATGTTGTGAAGATGGAAGAGGGCCTCTTCTTTATGTTTCTCAAGGCCAATCATCATTGTGATACAAAGGAATGTCTATCTAGCCCCCTTGAAGACAATGGCACCCTTAATTTGGAGGACACCTTGTGTTTTTTCTTCCAAAATTTCATGATGTACATGCTTTTCCAATGAATGAGAGAGAACACTTATCTGAAGATAAAGCATTGGAAAAGGAAGGTCCTATAGATCCCCTTTGAAATAAAGTTTTTGAGTTGATATGGCGAACCATTAGCATGGGTTTGTCATCAATAAAAGTATATATGATGTTGTTGCTATTATAATTAAAGAAAGTAGCCTAGAATTTGAAAAAGATGAAGGAATTGTTGAAGGAGAAGATAAAACACATAGCAATGATCCTATTGTTCCAAAAGTGTGTGTGTGTGTGTATTTTACAAGAAGGTTATTGATGTTGATTTATAAGTTTTTTTTACAATTTTTTAATTTTAGCATCCTAGGTCTTGAACTTAATTACAAAAGATTGAGTGATACCTCAATACATAGGCTTGATTAACATATGCCTAGTGCAACCAAACTAAACCTTCGACAATAGTTTGGTAGGTTTGCGACTAAGTTCAACATAATTATTTTTTTAACAATAGTGGCACATTTAGTAGTTACCTTAAATCATCCTAAAAATGCTTCAAGTACACTTCTCAATGCTTAGCTATCCAAAATAATGCAAGGAACAATAACATTCATCCAAGTAAACAGACTACAACTCAAAAGCATGAGTAATACCAAAGGTGAATTCCTTAACTTATTAACATTAGGAATGTTGCAAAAATATAACAAGAGATTCCAACCACACTGCTTAGATCTCTTTTACAAATGTGCAAATAACCTAATGCATAATTACTTATTGCCATAATACTTGCATATTCTAACCTTTGAAGCATCTATGTATTTTCCTCCTTTTTTTAACTTAAAAAATCATGCATGGAGTAGTTATGTATTTTCCTCCTACACTTCCCTTTCCTCATAACAATATTAGTCTGGCATTACTATGCCTTAGACATCTCCAAGTTGTTTAAGTTTTATGTATAAACTACCTAATACCTATCAAGCATCCAAGTTGTTCACCATGCTGAAACCTAAAGTTATCACCTCAGAACTCCTTGTCAACTTGATGTATGATCATTCCTTGATCTCCATGCCTATGTGAATGCCTTTGCATAATGCTTGTGTCCTCTTTATATAAGTGGAAGGTACCTTGTTATTTCCTCCTTCTAAGTTACTTCTAACCATGCTTCACACCTAAGTGGACTTAAACATGTAAATCAATCCTCTATCCACAATGTCTTGGAATGCTTAATCCCTTGAGTCCATGTCCAAAACATATCATGCACTGCTACCCATGGCATCCCAAAATCTTATGCATCTAATGGTTGTAACAAACCCACTTTAAATGTAACAACCATTTTTGTTGCTCCACATGTTAATGTCAATATATATATTTTTTTATGTGAAATTATGTGAAAATGTAAATTATGGCTAATTTGGATGAGAGGACATGGATTTAGATATCTAAGGAGGGGAAGTACTTGTGCTATGCCTAAACCTGAAACCCAAGTCACTTCATTTATTTTCCCCATCTATTTCCCTTACTAATTAATGGTCTGCCCAACAGGCATTGAAGTTGTGTATGGGTAGCCTAAAGTGAAGGATGAGGCCCATGTGGCTTCCCTTCTAATGGGTCATGTTGGGAGAAAACCCGACATGTGAAAGCAAAGACAAGGAGTAGGCATACTAAAAGAAAAAAAGGAAGCAAAGCTGGAGAACGTGAACTAAGGAGCACATAATGCACAACGTTTGAGCAGAGGAGCGACAATGAAGCACAATGCAGAAGAGAAGAGAAGAGAAGAAGGCTACAGGCCAATGCCCTATAATGGGACAACATTCCCTATAATTTTGGTGTGGCTAGTGATTTTTTATCAGTGTTGGATTGGCCGGTGAAGGCTTAGTGGAGACTTTGACTCACTTAGTGTTTGATAAGTAAGTTGATAAACCTATAAGTGTTTGCTAGAGAGTTGATAAACCACATAAATCTTGTTGAAATTATATATAAATAAACTACTAGGGTGCTTGTTGAAAGGATGATAAAGCACTTGGTAGACTTAAACAAGTAGGTGCTTGCTGAAATGGGATGATAAACCACTAAGTGCTTTCCTTGGAGGTTGATAAACCACTTAAGTGCTTATTAAGTAAGTTGAAAAACCATTTAGATAGTGGACTTTTTTAGTGGTTTCCTTGAAAATGTGGTTGATAAGTTGTTTGGTGTGGAGACAAATTATCTTCCTGATTTAGAGGTCTTGTTTCAAGGGTGGTGTGGTGGGGCTTCCCCCCTACTAGCATTACCAATGGGGTCCATGGGGTGACAGTGATTCTTTGGAGCCCCCGTTAGCAGGGGTTTGGGGGCAGTGCCCCTAAAAGAAAAATTTAGATAAACAATACCTTGTAAAATATTGTAATTTCGTAGTCAAACTAGGTTGTTCATTAGGAAGAATATCTAATGGTTGAAGTTATGTTAATTTAGGGATTTTTTCCCTAGAAGGAAACTCTTGGATTATATGGGAGAATTGTATTGCAGTTGTGTATTGTTACGTGTGAGAAAAAGAGAGGAGACCGTGTGAGAGCGATGAAGAAGTTACAACGAATTTGTTGTAGGTTGTATCCCTTTGGTTTGTTGGATAGTATAAAGGAAGGACTAAATGTTTCTCTATGGATGTAACCCAAATTGGGTGAACCACCTATATATGTTTCTCTCTTGTTTTATGATATTTTGTGTTTGTTTTTACGTAATATTTTATGTGTTCCATTACTTTGTTATTTAATTTCTAACATAAACCACCCTTAGAGTGAAATCATTCTCCTATAATTGAGTAGAAATTCATTGAGCCTTGGGTGAATCCTTGTGATGTATTTTTAGACAGGCAAAACAGTCCCTGTGGTGCTTACTACGTGAGGAAATCGACAAACCACCTAGATAGTGCACTCCCTCTCTAGTCTAGTTGACTTGTTATCAGTGTGAATTTCCCTTAAGTAATCAACTCCTTAGATATTGAATTTAAGTTGCAAGAATGACTGCAGTGTAGCTAACCTAAGTTTGGGTGGAGATTTAAAGTCTATCCCTTTGTTTCTAATCATTCAAGTTACTCAAATAAGTGTACTCACTCATGTATTGATCATCCATAGCACAAGTTTATGTATATATACTTACTTGTGCCATAAATGATTAATAATACCTAATATGTGATATGTGAGTTTATAGATTAACACTAGTAATGGAGGAATGTTGATATTCATGTATGCTTATGATGAATTGTTGCTTGTACATTCTCATGGTTATGTTCGTTTGATAGAACTCTGTGTTGTTTTCATTGTTATAAGCTCCAAAATTAGCTACATGAATAAGCATGGTTGGTTGAATGAATGTAATAGTAGACCAAAGTGGTATAATTAATTGGTGTATTTCCTTGGTAAGCTATGAATGCTACATGAATTTAGTGTTGGGCCTTGTCTGTTGTTTTGTCTATAACCATTATTTTCTAGAGTTTTCTTATTTTCCCTACAAATATTTACCCTTGGGGATGACATTGTCATCTTGAATATTATATATTGTTATAAATTTAATTTTTCAGCACATTTTTTTGTTTTGAGGCCCATTTTTTAACCTCAAATTCCCTTAATAAGGTTGGTCATTTTTCCTCACTATAGATAATCGCTTGCTATCAATGAAATTTTGACTTGAGATCCTTGTATCGTAAGCTCTCAAAAAACAAAAGCTCAAAGTGGGTGTCCATTTGGCCATATGCTAGCAAAAATGCAGCTTGATATGTTCAGTGGGCCTATGGCTCTGACATATCTAAGTATATATGAAGTGGGGTGAAGTTAGAAGGAGGCATGACTATGATGGTGTATGTGCAACCTCAAGATCTCTTAGTAAAATTGAATTGGGAAGTAGTAAAAAGGTGTTGTGACTGAGATGACATGTGCATGGCCCCAAGAACCCTATGTAGATTTGAACAGGGGAGAAGTCGAAAGGAGTGCAAATCGGTCTTGCCAAGTTGATTTGAATTGGAGTATAGCTAAAAGGAGTCAAGACTAATATGACACATGCATAGGTGGGACCCTCCCAGGTTCTTGAATCTGCGAGTTGTTGGAAGTAACTATAGACAAGTTGACGTATGTGCCGATGGGACCCTCCTAGGTTATCGAGTCTATAAGTTGTTAGAAGTACCAATAAACGAGATGATGTGTGTGTAGGTGGGACCCCACTAGGTCCTTGAGTCTGTGAGTTGTTGGATGGAGTTGTGGTCAGGATGACATGGGTATGGCCTGCAACTAGCAAGTTCTCAAGTAACCTAAAAAATGCATGTAATTGGAAGACTCATGACTAGGATGACATGGTGAAGTGTATCTCTTCTAATAGAGAATGGAAAAAAACACAATGGGGTTAGGCATGTTGGGACCATAGGCCTAAATCCATGTTGTGAGAATCAATAAGCTAGAAAATGCTTCCATGGATGCCAGGTAGTAAACATGAGAGGTGTTGGATTGTAAGGAATAAGACGGAAGGTCCACGTGGGTCACATGTGGCTACCACATGGTGATTCCTTACTAGTGTGGAATTATCTAGTTGTTAAAGCTTCATATGAGCATAATTTTTGATCCAGGAGTGGAACTGAGGCAAAAATTATATCATCAAAAATCTCTCGACAAGCTAAATGTGATGGTGATATCAAAAGCTAATTCTGCTAACTTTGGAGTAAAAGTGATTTGAACTTAAACAAGAACACAACAAATTATAGATATAACCATAAATATAGAGATGTAGCAGAAATAACACTTCATTTCATTAATATCAAATACTGTAATATGCTTACAAACATAATGGAAATAAAACTAGCTCAAGAAATGGTAGCTTATCTCTGAGAAGAGATGTGGTGGCTACATGCCTCTAAACTATGTTACAATGAGGATCAAGGGCCTATTTATCATTGAACAACAAAAGAAAACCCTAAACAACCAAAAGCATAACGTCAGGAAATGGAATGCCAAGAATTTGTGGGCCCCACTGGGGTTAGTTGGGAAGCCAACTTCCTCGGGTTGTAACTTTGTTATATTATTTCCGTTTGGCGCATGCGATAACTTGTAGGAAATATATATGGGCTTGTTATTGACCAAAAAAAATGACGTTAAGGGGTCAAAACTATTAAAAATAGTAAATGTTGCAATAAACAAGGATATAAATGAAACCAACTAGAGGTATAAGTGGAATAGGTGGGTGGCCACAAATATCCACCTGGATCAGTCCTCCTTCCTTAGGAAGAAATGTTCCCCTTTGCGTGCAAAGCCTCAATGAGGTGAGGAAATTTATGTTGAACTTGGTCCCTAGTGAACCACTTTCCCTGGCAAAAGAGTTGGTCTGCTTTAACAACTTGATATAGATGGATCCTCTATTGGTGAGTGTTCTGGATATGTGCGTCCATGATTTGATCAGTTGTGGCCTATTCCATGCAGTCTGGATTTAACTTTGTTGGTATGAGTTGTTCTGCAATGTCGGATGTGTCCAACAATGGTGGAAAGTATGGCCGAAGGCAGTCTACGTTGAACACTGGGTGCAGACCAAGGAAAGGTGGAATGCTAAGCTTGAAGGCATTGTCCCCTACAACCTTGGTGATGGTGTATGGCCGATATCGAAGCGAGCGAAGCTTGTGGTGGGGTCCACCAAGGTGCTCCTTCTGCAAATGTAGCCAAACTTCATCGCACACCTGGAACTTGTGCGACACCCGATGTTGATCATGGTGCTTCTTGTACTTATCATTGGCTCTATCCAATATATCATGGACCTACTAGGGGATGTGTTGAATGCACTTAATGAAGCTATTAGCTCTGTCGGATTTGAATTAGATGTGAGTTGAATCTGCCTGAGTGACTGGAAATGGTATGACCACATCAATGGCACATAATGGTTGAAATACTAGCCCTTACCTGAAAGGGCTTGTAGCATGTTGAGCTATGGAGAGCTTTGTTGTAACTGTGTTAGACATAGGGGAGGCTTTCATCCCATGTGCATGGATTTTTTTAGTTTTACATGCATAGAATGTGTATGATCATCTAGTTGATGACCTTTGTTTGGCCATCAGTTTGGGGGTCGAAAGCCACGGAGTTAGAAATCTATTGTCCCGACCTAAGATAATGGACTGTGGAATCCCAAAGTGTACCCACACTCACTCAAAGAATATCTTAACAATAAATTTTGTTGTGATACACTTCTTGCATGCCTCCATAATTGCCATCTTAAAGAATTTGTCGACGACCATGAAAACACAATTGTTGTTGTGCTTAGTAGAAGGAATGCCGGACATGTAATCCATGGAAATGGATTCCCAAGGTCGACTAGGAGTAGGTAGAGGAGAATATAGGCCTTTCTACTTGATGGTTGGTTTGGCAATGGTGCAGGCAGTGCAGGATCGAATGTACTTACGTACATCGTGACGAAGGTTCAACCAATAAAAATACTTCTGCAGTATTGCCACTATTTTCTCTACTTCGAAATGTCCAACGACCTGACTATAGTGTGCCTTCAATATCATCTTGGCACACTCTCTTAAAGGAACACATATGTGTCTCAGGTGGCATAAGAGTGCATCCTGGAGGAAAAAATTTGAAACTTTATTACCTTCTAGGAGTGTTTGGTATGTGCTACTGAATTCTGGATCACTCTTGTAAAGATGCAGCCACCCCAAAGTCTCGTGCCCAAGGGAGTCAAGAACAGTGATCATCTCCATGGTTGGTGGTTGGATGAGGCACTCTGCAACATTATTGGTGCTTCCCTTCTTGTACTTAATGTTCAAATGGAACTATTGCAGGTATGTGGACCATTTCTGATGGCAATCGTTCTGCAACGTCCTTTGTGTCTGTATGATTTGCAAGGGTTGGTGGTTTCTGTGGATGACTGTTTCCTTCCCCAAAATGTAATGTTTCCATTAACGGCAAGCCTACATAATGGAATACATTTCTTTGTCATAGGTGGGATACTTTCATACTGTGTTTGAAAGTGTATCACTATGGTAAGCCATTGGATGCCCCTATTGAGTAAGAACTACACCAATAGCATAGTTGGAGGCATTTGTCTCAATCTCAAATGGTTGTTGGAGATTTGGTAATGTGGGAATAACCTAAGGATGAAAGATGGAGACTCAGTGACAGAGCATCTAAATGCATTTAATACTATGGTAAGTCAGTTATCATCTGTTGATATCAAAATTTCAGATGAAGATAAGTGCATTAGTTTGTTGTGTTCTCTACCAAATTTGTGATGGTCTGGTTATTACAATAGGTAGCAATGCAACTGCCTGTATTTTGATGAAAGTCTTAGCCTGCTGATGAGGAGATGAGACGAAAAAATATGGAGAGTAGAATGGTGATGCCTTGTCTGTATGAGGACAGTCCTAGAATAGAAACAAAAATAAGTCATTGAGTGGGAGATCTAAATCTAGAGGGAGACCTAAATCTCCAGGAAAACCTGTAAAGGTGTTGTGCTGGAAATGTGGAAAGGAAGGCCACTTCAAAAGGGACTGTAAATCTAAAGCTTCTAACAAAGGAAAGGGATCCAATGAGGCTCCTTCTGCAGAGGTGAAAACGACCTCAGATGAAGGTGGAGATGTGTACTTGGCTTCTTCAAGTACACATGTAGATCATGAGGCATGGTTGATTGACTCAGGTGCATCCTTTCATTTCTCTCCCCATAGAGAGTGGTTTTGTGAGTATGAGAAATATGATGGTGGTGATGTCTTCTTAGGGGATGACGGGAAGGGTAAAATCATTGGTCATGGAAAAGTAAAGTTGAAGCTACAACGTGGAAGGGTTAGAACACTTCCAGGTGTTTTGCATATTCCTGCATTAGCTAGAATTCTGATATCTGTTAGCAAGCTAGATGATGCAGGTATAAAAATAGTGTTCGAGAAGGACACCTGCAAAATGGTTCGGGGAGCACTGGTAGTGATGCAGGGAGTTTGGGTTGGAACTTTGTACAAGCCACAAGGTAGCATTGTTATTGATGGGTGCAATAGTTCTATGGTTCCTGAAAGTGGAGCAGAAAATTTAGTGGTCTCTGGAGAGAAGACCATGTTGTGGGATCAAAGGCTTGGACATATTGGAAAGAAGGGCCTTTGAATACTTCATGGTAAACGTATGGTAGAAGGTATGAGTAATAGCTCTCTAGATTTTGATTTCTATGAAAATTGTGTATATGGGAAGTAGAATCGAGTGAGTTTCCCTTCTATTGGTAAGAGGGTGAAACAAATATTAGAGTTTGTGCACAATGATGTGTTTAGACCTATGAAGATTCCATCACTAGGTAAGTCTCTGTACTATGTATCATTTATAGATGACTTCTCAAGGAATACATGGATATATTTCCTTAAGAAGAAATATGAAGTCTTTGACAGGTTTAAATAATTCAAGGCTCTAGCGGAAAACCAGACAGAGAAGAAGATAAAGATACTGAGGATAGATAATGGTGGAGAGTTTTGTAGCAAGTAATTTGAAGAATTCTGTAAAAAGTGTGGTATAGCATGATAGAAGACTACTCCATATACACCTCAGTAAAATGGAGTTGCAGAAAGAATGAATAATACGTTGATGGAAAGGGCAATAAGCATGCTCAGTGGTGCCAGATTAGGACAGGAATTCTGGGTAGAGACAGTGGATACTACATGTTACCTGGTTAACAGGTCACCTTCATCAGCGTTGGACGATAAGATTCCACAAGAGGTATGGACTGGTAAGAAACCTTCTCTTTCACATCTGAGGTTATTTGGATGTGATGCATATGTACATGTTCCAAAGGAGAAATGAACCAAGTTGGATAGTAAATATGAAAAGTGCATCTTTATTGGGTATAAGGATGGTTTAAAGGGTTATAAGCTTTGGAATCTAGTAACAAAGAAGGTTGTGTACAGCCAAGATGTGGTGTTCAGAGAGGTGAAGGATGTTATTAAACATGAAGTCCAACCAAAGGAACCTGAGAAGATAGAGTTTGAGCTAAATAAGGAAGAATCAAACTCTACAGCAGAGGAGGAATTAGAAGATGAAGAGCCACAAACTTCGGTGGTGAGAATATCAATTCGAGAAATAAGGCATCCAGAAAGGTATAGTCCACCAGCTTTCTGTTCAAATTTTTCTTTGCCTGTTACTGATGATGATCCTAGAACTGTGAAGGAAGTAGTAGATTCAGAGGATGGAAAACTATGGAAAGAGGCCATGGTAAATGAACTGGCATCTTTGCACAAAAATGAGGCTTGGGATCTAGTGGAATTACCAACTAGAAGGAAACCCATTGGCAGCAAATGGTTGTTCAAGAAGAAGACAAATGCAGAAGGAAAGTTGGAGAAATACAAAGCTCGGTTAGTAGTAAAAGGTTATTCCCAAGTGCCAGGAATTGATTTTGGTGATATTTTTTCTCCCATTGCCAAGGTAACTTCTATTAGATTACTTTTATCTGTTGTTGTTGCTTTTGATTTTGAGGTAGAACAAATGGATGTGAAGACAACATTTCTTCACGGGGATCTAGAAGAGGAGATCTACATTAAGCAACCTGAAGGCTTTGCAGTGAAGGGTAAGAAAGAACTGGTATGTAAGTTAAAGAATTATCTGTATGGGTTAAAACAGTCACCAAGGATGTAGTATTAGAAATTTGATACATTTATACGGGGACTTGGCTTCACCAGAAGAAAAGCATATCACTGTGTGTATTTTAAATTAATTGGTGGTTGTGTTATTTATTTGGTCTTGTATGTGGATGATATGTTGCTGGTTGGAAATGACAAA
>APFE031249331.1:14031-27842 GCA_000404065.3 Pinus taeda
TTTATTTGTTGTTGCTGCTTTTGATTTTGAGGTAGAACAGATGGATGTGAAGACAGCATTTCTTCACGGGGATTTGGAAAGGAAATCTACATGAAGCAACCTGAAGGCTTTGTGGTGAAGGGTAAGAAAGAACTGGTATGCAAGTTAAAGAAGTCTCTGTATGGGTTAAAACAGTCACCAAGGATGTGGTATCAGAAATTTGATACATTTATACGGGGACTTGGCTTCACCAGAAGCAAAGCAGATCACTGTGTGTATTTTAATTAATTAGTGACTATGTTATTTATCTGGTCTTGTATGTGGATGATATGTTGCTGGTTGGAAATGACAAAGAAATTATCCAGGATTTGAAGACCCAATTGTCCTCCAAATTCGACATGAAAGATCTTGGTGCTGCAAACTATATTTTGGGCATGGAAATTAAAATAGATCAGGCAAAGACGAAGCTCTGGTTAAACTAGAGGAAGTATGTCGAGACAATACTGCAGAGGTTTAATATGCAGGATAGTAAACCGGTGAAAGTTCCTATTCCTGTAGGTGTGAGGTTATCTGCTGAACAATGTCCCAAGACATAAGAAGAGGAAGAGGACATGTCCTATGTTCCATATGCAAGTGCATTTGGTAGGCTGATGTACGTAATGGTCTGTACTATACCAGACATTGCACATGCAGTGGGAGTATTGAGTAGGTTTATGTCAAAACCAGGGAAGGAGCTCTAGACAACAATGAAGCAGGTTTTTAGGTATTTACATGGCACTAGTGATTATGGTTTGTGATACCAAGGAAGACCAGGATTGGACAGAGTGTTGATATTCATGGCTTTATTGATGCACACTGGGCTAGAGATCTGGATCAAAGAAGATCTACAAGTGGGTATGTGTTTAACTTATTTGGAGGTGCAGTCAGTTGGATGAGTAAGAAACAATCTGTAGTGGTATTATCAACTATAGAGGAAGAATACATGGCAGCCACTCATGCAAGAAAGGAAGTAGTTTGGTTGCAGAGATTGTGTTCAAGTATGGGGTTAGTACAGGAAGATATAAGGATAGACTGTGACAGCCAAAGTGCAATTTTCTTGGCAAAGAACCCTGCATATCATTCAAAGACAAAGCACATTATGTTCAGTATCACTTTGTGAGGGATATGATAGAAGACAAAAAGGTGTTGTTGGTAAAGGTGGACACTTTGAAGAATATTGTAGATGCATTGACAAAATTTGTGAGCTCTGAGAAGTTCTCCTGGTGTAGAGAAACAATGGGCATTTCAGGGCTAGAAAAATGACTAAGCTTTCTTGTGGCCCCCTATGGAAAGAAAACAACAAGTGGGAGAATGTTGGGTTGTGTTATATTCTTTCCACAACTAGCCCATGTAGTTAACCAGGGCGTTACAGGGGGGGCGGAGCACCCCCTTTTTTGCACTGATTATGTAGCGAGGGGGATGGGGGGTTCACAAGGGGTTTGAGGTGTACCTGTAACCCCACTTTATGGGGTCTGGGGCAGCACCCCGGAAAATTTTGGTTTTGGACCCTATGTTAGGATGGGCGGACCCACCTATGGTTTTGTGCATGATTTTCACATATGGTATTGGACACGATGGTTTTTGGTCCATGGTATTGGATGCTTCAGCATGTATAAACATGTATTATAACATTGAAAGGAACGTAATGAAAAATCAAGCTGGTAGTCCCAGTTTTGGGATCGAGGAGAAAATCTCTGTGTATATGTGTTTTATGTGTTATGCTCTCGCATTGTTTATTTTCTGTGTTTTAGAATTCGTATGCAGGTAATTTCTGTACGGGGTTAAAACCTACACCATTAACAACAGTCCTACACAATCGAATACATTTCTTTGTCATAGGTGGGAAACTTTCAGACTGTGTTTGAAAGTGTCTCACTATGGTAAGCCACTGGATGCCCCTATTGAGTAAGAACTGCACCAATAGCATAGTTGGAGGCATCTGTCTCAATCTCAAATAGTTGTTGGATGTCTAATGATGTGAACACTGGTGCAGAGTAGGGGTGATGCTTCAAATTAGAAAATTCCTTCTGTTGGGTTTCATGCCAAAATAAATTTTCTTTCGCTCCATCCTTCGTCACTTGACTTAAAGGCCAAGTGTTATGAGAGAACTGCAACATGAACCTATGGTAAAAATTGTTAAGACTCAGAAAACTATGAAGCTTTGTTAGAGTGGTTGGGGCTGGCCATTCTTGAATGACTTGTATCTTGGCTGGGTCCACATGCACACCTTTCGCATCAATTATGTACCCCAAATATTGAACTTGGGTCATGCCAAAAGTGCAATTCTCCAAATTGGCACAACACTTATCTTATCGTAGCGTTTGGAGGACCTATTGAATATGGTGGAGATTCTCTTCCCAACTCTGGTTGAAGATAAAGATTTCATCTAAATACACCACCACGAATGCATTGGTGAGGGATCGCAAGATGTTTTCCATCAATATGATGAAGGTTATGGGGGCATTCATTAACTCGAAAGGCACGACCAACCATTCGAAAATGCCCTCCTTGTATTTGAAGGCAGTATTCCACACATTGGAGGGTTCGATAGGAACTTGGTGATAACCATACTTCAAATCAATATTTCTAAAATATTTGGCCCCCTTGAGCTGGTCCAGAAGGTCATTTATCGGTGAGATTGGGTACCTATTCCTTACAATGATCTTGTTCAGTGCCCAATAGTCAATATAAAGTCTCTAGGTGCCATCCTTCTTCTATACCAATATAATCGGGCTCCCAGAGGGTGATGATCTTGGCCTGATGTGCCCTTTCAGCTACAACACTTGAATCTGTGTCTTGATCTCAACGTTCTCTAGAACATAGCATCGATAGATTGGTCCATTGGGTATCAGCACGCTTAGGGTTAGATCGATAGAGTGCTTGACTTGATAGTGTAGAGGCACCCTCCTAGGTGAGGAGAAAATGTCCCTGTACTCCTCCACAACCTTGTCCATCTACTGCTGAAGTGCGGAGGAGCTTTGTCCGGAAGCCATGGCCATAATCTTCTTCTTTCCCTAAGGGTGGATCATAATGAAAACAAATTTCTTGGTTTGTGAAATAATCTTACTACATTTATTTGTAGTGATCAAAGAGATAGTGGTAGGTGGGGCTACCTTTGGTATCTTTTACAAATTATTTCCCTAAATAATAATCACATAGCAAGGTCTAGACTCATATATTACATGTCGCTTCCACAAGTATGGTCATCCTAATAATACTTTACAAACTTTAAGAGGGGAACATCACCCAATACCTTATCCGTGAAGGGCTTGATGTTATAGGGAAGGTGACACTGTTGGCTGACACAGAGATCTCGAACTTCGTGAAGCCACTGAATGGTGTACAACTGTGGATGTGTTGTAATTAGTAGGTTGAGCTACTTCGCGACCTCTATTGAAATGAAGTTCTTTTGGGTCCTATTGTTGACAATGAATTGCAGCAGATAACCCTTCACCCACATCTCTGAGTGGAAGAGGCATTCTCCCTCCTCTAGATCTTCAAGCTCATTCTTATGGATCTTGGTGGTGGCCACAATGGCACTAGGCTCTGCATCAATGATCTACCTAACTTTGTCATTCCCCTTGTTGGGTCCTAACTCAGAGTTAGAAAATGCATCTGATTCATAAACCTTCATCTCAGTCACCAGTGACTTCTTGGCCCGACACTCACTCGCGTTGTGAGTGGAGCTCTTATGGAACTCACGCCATTTTCCTGTGTCCTTCTTTGGCTTCGTAGTGTTTTTCTCTTCTTGTGGATTAAATGGGTTGTCCTAGGTCACACTCCCTTGGATTTGTCCTTTTCTCTATATTTTGGGGACGCCTTTCCCTTGCTTCAGATTCATAGATCCAAAATATCACTTCTTTTGTTTAAACATATGCTCAATCTTGACAGCATATTAGTATGTCATGCCAAGCAAGGAGATGTCCAAGAACTCCATGTTGTCTTGTATGTACTTGTGTAGGAAGCCATGGTACTTGAGTACCAAATGTTACTTAGAATCCTTGATACACAACTTCGTGTGAAGGGTATGGAAAACATTGGTAAACTCTGACACATCTTGGTCCCTTCCCTACCGCAGCGTGGTCCACTTTATGTGTTTATCCTCATAGCTCCCGAAAGGGTAGCACTGCTCCTTGATGTCATCCAGGAAACAATTCCAACTGGGTGCGGCTGAAAAAATCAGGGTGTACTTTCATCCTTCTTCTCATAGTAGGTTGCCCACCAGTCCTTGACATGGGGGATGACTTTGAGAAGTGTAAAAATAATATTTTTTGGGATAGAAAAGTCATGAACATAAACATATCCTTCTAGCAAATTTAACCATTTACCTATGATTTCTTCATCTATCTGACCTTCAAATATGGGGAATTCAAAGTTAACTTGTACCTTAAAGGGTGTGGCACTTCCAGAGTAGTTGTTGGAAGGAGATGCATTACCTTTGGGTAGTCACTGAAGGCTCTAGGAAAAGTTATCCATCATCGCGTTCCTCTGTCACTCTGTGAGTTGCTTTATTGTTTGTGTAAGCTTTGTTTTTCCTCCAATGTCCTACATTTTATGTGGTGGATTTTATTGAATATTTGAGCCAAATTCCACTTAATTGAGAGGTTGTTTATACCTACATGTATCCATAGAAATGTTTAGAATGAAGATAAACAAAATAAAAATAAAATAAGATAAAATCATTCACAAAAGGATAAATAAATGAAAAATGTACATAAACAAGAAAACAAATTTAGAAGGAATAACTCTTTATTCCAAATGGGTGAAAAAAATAAGTCTGTTAGGAGACACAAAAAAAGATGTTTCCCTTAACGATCCCTATGCTATCCTCTAATCGAAGGTTCCCCTTGTCCCATTTGATAGGTTCTCTCCCTTAGAAGTGGTGAACAACTCTAATGTTGAATTCTCACAAATTACAAGGAAACTTCTATCACTCTTGGAGAATTGAGGTGCAGTGCACAAACTTATTTTGTTAGCATAATCTTGTACTCTTTCTCTTCATGAAATGGCTACCGAAGGATCTTATTTATAATAATTCCTAGGAATTTCATGGTTTTTGGTTCATTGAACGAGTTTTTCTTCTATTGTGTGCTCCTCATGCTTGTGGTAGACATGAAGATTACCTTGGGGGATCCAAGCAACCTCCCTCAAGTATGTGTGGGGCAAAGGGAGACTAGGAAATACTTGATTCTTACAGGATCTTCATCAATCTTCAAATTGTTCTCTTGATGAAATTTTGTTGTTTAGGGACCCATATAGTTATGAAGAAATATTCACACTCTTTTGTGAAAATATTGAGTGGTAACTTTGCGTAAATTAATAAAAACACTAATTATAATTTTTATCTAATTGATTTTGGGATGTTAACTGTTAACCTTAGGAAACCCTTTTTTTGTTTGGTTGATGATATATTTCAGTAATCACTTGTATGGTTGTTGTTGAGCCATGCAATAGGTATGTATTTACTCTTGATTATTATTCTTTTCCTCCTTTCTTATCCATCTTATGCCATAATATAATAAAAAATTGATAGGATTTTGATAAGGAATGAATAAAACAACTCTTGATATGATTTGACTCATGAAACTAACTCTTGTTACTTTTTATGTAGAAAAACAGCAGAAGGAACATTTGTTGTTCCCACGTCAGAACAACAAAATCTAACCAAGGAAAATGAGATGCATTGAGTGCGATCGAACCAAGGAACAAGTCAAGGAGATCAGCGTGAGATAGAATAATTGTTTGAAGATAGAATTTAGTTGTGAATTCCTCAGGATCTCCTAATCTTGAGGGATCACATTTATCTTTTCCTTTTGACTATAAAAGAGAAGACTGAAGAGGGATCTCTCATCTTTTACTTGGATTGTAACTTTAATTTATAGAAGGGTCATTCCAAGAAGCAAGATCGTGTTGTAATGATAAGTGATTTTGATGATTAATATACAATTGGCGTGGTTGTTCGTTCATATCTTCTAAAATCGTTAAGCAGTGTTCGCTGGTGGTTCGTGCCCGGTCTCTGGTGGAACTTACTGTTGTTCCCTATTTTATGCATTTTCTGTTTCCTACAAGTTATTTTGCTTTACAACTTTTTAGTTGATGTATTTTCATTGATTCAGATTTCTAGTATTTATTTCATTAATGCGTAGTCATAGTTGGTTTTATTTAATTCATGTCGTGGATTGAATTAGTTATTGATTAAAGAATCATTTCTAGTTAATCACAAAATAGAGCATGATTAATTAAATTCTTTCCTTTTACCCAATAGTTTAAATATAGCTAAAGGAGCTCATTCAATATTACTGTGCTCTCAGTTGATTTTCATTTGAATTTGGTTGATTAAGATTGAATTGCGGTATTGTTTATATGAGTTATTTCCTTTAGAGTTACAAGCTTGAGGAATCCGTTTACTCTTGTATTGAATTTCATAGCTTAGTTTAAAACATTATTTTCTAGATTATAGCTTGCACATATTGTGCACACTCTTGGATTAAAAAGACTTACCGAGGTTGATAATTAATATGAGGCAATTAGGAGTTTTAAAAGACACCTTTTAGCACCCAACATTTTTGTGTTGTTGCCGGGGAGAGTGTTGCAATTTTACAAGAGTGATGTTTGTCTGCTGAGAGATAAATGGGAGGTAAGAACTTGTGTACCCAGCGAGTCAAATTCTCGCTCCTCTGCCCGCTTTCCAGTAGAATTGCGTAGGAATTTAAGATAGAAATGAATGTTTGTATTTTTCTATGAATGACTAAGAAGAAAAGATCAGAAAAATATATAATTCCTCCCCCAAAACTTGAAAAATCCAAGGGATTGGTGACCCTTGGATGATCAACCTTCATTGATGAATTCATAAGAAAATTTGAGTCTCAGTCATTAGTAGGACCCCGAACTATTGCTACCAGACACCTTACTATTTCCCTTAAAGCCACGGGATCACAATCTGTAGCTAACACTGAGATTCATAGTAAGACTGAAGGGTCTGAACAAAGTTTTCAAGATATTGAAAATTCACAACCACGCACTTCACAAGAAGGGAATTCTTGCAACCTCCTGGAAGAAGAAGGAGAAACAGGTAATCCTGAAATTAAATCATCAGAACCTTTGTCTCCTAAAGTAGTGATTGAACAAAGGACACCCAGTGTTTTCAATCAAGGTAGCACTATTAAAATCATTCCAGCCTCTTCTGGACATCCTAGGAACAACTCTCTAGCTCCAGAGATCCCTGAAGAATATTGGCATATTTTTGACCAAATGGCCAATATTCAGCGATAGCCCCAAACATCTACGTTACAATACCCTATTGTAGATATAGCTGTCAATTCCCCCATGAAAGTTATTCCATTACAGAATATTCCTACCTTTCATGGGTTAACCTCAAAAGACCTTGATGCATTCCTTTTCTAATTCGATGTCCTATGTAGGGGTTATGATTACACCATTGACCCTCAGAAGCTGAAACTATTCCCCTCTACTCTGAAGGGAGTAGCCCGGTGTTGGTTTATGGGACTTTGTTGAGGTACCATCAATGATTGGGAACAAATGAAAACATCCTTCCTTAATAAATACCAAGATTATTGCCAAACTAGAGAACTAAAAGATGAAATCTTTCAAATGGTAGCTAAGCCTAACGAGACTTTGGAAGAATATGTGGGGCATTTCCAATATAATCTGCAAAGATCTCCTTATGCAAATTTGCCTGATAATGTTCTAAAAACCACAATGACTAAAGGCATGAAATACCAATGGGTAGAAACACTGAATATAATGGGTAAGGGTGATATTTATCAAGAATATTATGAAAATATTATAGACTTGTGCATTAGGTCCTCTAGGGGTAGTACACGATTGAAACCATCCATGATGCGATCACCAGAGACAATAAAGCCTCAGGAGGAAGCATTACAAGAGTCGAAAACGGAAATCTATTGGAGGATCTCAAGAGTGATATCCTGGGAACCATAACAACACAATTGGATATCATGTAAGATAAATGAAATCAGGCCGAGGCAGAACAGAACTTAGCTATTTTCTATCCCCATTGCAGAAAAACACACTCATAAACGCTAGATACGATACAGGCGTGTGTGTGTACCAAGGAGCATGCCACGGAAAGTTGCCCATCACTCCCAGGATTAAAATAAGTCTTCAAGGAAGTAGAAGAAGAAGTAGAACCAGTATATCTGCTGAACCAGCATCGTCAATGGCAAGCACATTAGACAGGTATGCCTACCGACCCATCTTCATTCTTTCCTCCCTCACAATATAATTCTCAGCAATGTTCAGGGGTAGCATGGCATAACCAACCACCTTTTTCTACTTAGCCACCTCAAACATTTTCTATGCCACCATGGCTGAACCAATCAAATCCAAACAATAATTGGTAAAATCCCTCTTACCCTCCACCATTCTAGCAGAACAATCCCTATCCATCCCAATGGTCCCCTTCCACGTCACAAAATCAGAACTGGCAATCAAACTTTCAAAGACCCACAAACCAGCCTATGGGGACAATTCCTCTATCTCACCCTACTTTACCAGCACCTTATACATTGCAGCAGAATCCTCAATCTAATATACAACCACAACTCCTAGCCCAACCCAAACCAAATTCCAACAACAGATCGGTCTAATCAATGTAAATCATTGAAGGTCTAGACCTTGAAGTAGAGTTGAGAGAGTGTAATGAACTCGAGATAAGATCTAGATGCATAATCGCTCTAGACGAGGATAAAAGCCTAGAACCTAAAGAACCACATCCAAATAAGCCTTTGACTATAAACGATCGACAAGGGGAAGATACAGTCAGGTAGAAAACTCCCGAACAGATCATAACTACATCCCCACCATTCCCCGAAAGATTAATGATACCACGCCGAATTGAACATCCCGACTTTGATCTTTTGGGTGAATTCAAGAATATCTGTATAAAAATACCCCTTCTCTAGGTCATTCAAGACATTCCAATATATGCAAAAACTATTAAAGAATTGTGTATAAAGAATTCTATGAGGCAAACAAAAAGAACCCTAACTGTCGATGTTGTCGGGACTTTATTTGATTTATTACTAGGCAAAAAAACACTTGTAAAATATGAAGACCCGAGAAACCCCATTGTTACAGTATAGATAAATGGCCACTCTTTTCCCAATGCTTTAGTTGATTTAGGGGCAGCCATTAACATTCTCACAACAACAACTTGTGAAATACTTGGCATCACAACCTTAGAACCAACAAATACTTTGCTAGAACTTGCTAACTGCTCAATCATTAGGCCAGAAGGAACATTACCGGATGTGATGGTTTCTGTAGACACTTGGGAATATCCAACAGATTTTTTTGATTATTAACCCTAGGAACCAACTAGATGGACATCCTTTAATTTTAGGAATGCTTTGGTTAGCAACCGCTGATGCTTATATCAGCTGTCGAACAGGCAGTATGACCATAACTAGAGGGAATGATGTGAAGAATATAGCCTTATACCCTCCTGCTCAACCAAGCCTAACCATTGTAAAAACTAGGAATAAACATATAACATATTTAACATAAAGTATTTAGTCACCATTGAATGTGGTAGATGCCCTTGAATTTAAAAACTAAACAGAAGATGATGTCATTAATACCTTTATCAATCATCCTGCTACAGTATCTAGTTTGAAATATCACATGATTAAAGCAGTCCTTGACAATGAAATTAAAGAAGATTCCCTGAGAGATATCAATGACCAGCCAATACCAACAACCACTGTCTATAATAGAAAACCTATTGAAATCGAGCCAAGGAAGATCTTGAATATTAAGAGTAATTTGAGTGATGACCAGCAACAGAAACTTATTCATGTCCTTAGGAAATATAAAGGATCTTTTGCTTGGGATTACCCAAACATGAAAGGGATTGACCCTCAGCTATGTATGCATCACATTTACACTGAAAAAGATGTAAGACCCATTCGACAACCTCAACATAGATTAAATCCTCACCTAAAGGATATTGTTAAAGAAGAACTTCAAAAACTATTAGATGTGAATTTTATCTATCCTATATATGACAGTAAATGGGTTTCTCCATTAGTAGTGGTCCCTAAAAATATTGGGAAGTGGCGGATATGAGTTGACGACAAAGAACTCAACAAGGCAATGAAAAAAGACCATTTCCCCCTTCCATTCATCGACCAGGTCATAGACACGCTCGTAGGGAAGAAATTATTCTCTTTCCTATATGGCTTTAGTGGCTACAACCAAATTCAAATTACCCCTGAAGACCAAGATAAACTACTTTTACCTACTCGAGGGGAACATTTGCTTATAGGGTATTACCTTTTGGATTGTGCAGCACACCTACCACATTCCAAAGAGCCATACTCAGTATTTTTTCATACTTGATAAATGAAGGATTGGAGGTATACATGGGAAATTTCACACCCTATGGAGATGACTTTGAACAGGCATTATAGACATTGGAGAAAGTCCTAGAACAATGTATCAAAACTAGGCTCTGCTTAAGCCACAAGAAGTGCCATATGATGATGACAGAGGGCCTGATCCTAGGCCATTTCATTTCAACAACTAGAATTTAGGTAGATCCAGCAAAAATACAGGTAATCCTCTTATTAGCTACTCCCTGCACTCAAACAAAGGTATGTAGTTTTCTGGGATTTGCAGGATATTATCGTAGATTTATAAATAACTTCTCACCAATTGCTGCACCATTATATGCCTTAACAGGAAATGTTGATTTTATGTGGACTGACAAATGTGACATTGCTTTTACATAGTTGAAACGGCTACTATCAACAACACCAATATTACGAGGGTCGAATTGTGATATACCATTCCAGATTTCATCAGACGCATCAGATTCAACTGTTGGAGCAGTTCTTGGCCAAGAAGACAATAAGAAACCCTACGCTATATACTACATTAGCAAAAATTTAACTCCTGCTGAGTTGAACTACACAGTAACAGAGAAAGAGTTTCTCGTTGTTATTTATGCTATTAACAAATTCAGACACTATATAACTGCATGCCCCGTAATTTTGTATACTGATCACTCTATTATCAAATATTTAGCTAATAAACCTATCATGAATGGAAGAGTGACAGGTTGGTTACTACTTTGCAGGAATTTGACATAACTATAAAGGATCGACCGAGGAGGGAGAACCTTGTGGCAGATTTCCTCTCCCAAGTGCCAAGAACAGACGATGCAATGGTGGTAGAAGACTAGTTCCCAGATGAACACCTATTTGTTGTGGCTATAAGAACACCATGGTACGCAGATGTGGTGAATTATTTAGCAGTAGGAAAACTGCCCAAACATCTAACACCCAGAGAAAGGAAATTAATAGTGCAGCACAACACTCTCTTCTCCTGGATCGAAGGATACCTTTTTCACACAAGGGCCGATATGCACATCCCCATGTGTATTAGGGAAGATGAAATTTATGATATCTTAAAAGCCTGCCATGATGGACCTTGTGGTGGACATTTTGCAGACTACAAAATTGGACATAAAATTTTGCAAATGGGCTACTACTGGCCCACTATTTTAAAGGATGCTAAGAAATTTGTCCGGGCAAGCGATAATTGCCAAAGGAAGGGCCAATCTGATGAGATGCCTCTACATCCACAGCTAGTGATAGAACCCTTTGAGCGATGGGCATTAGATTTCATCAGGCTGATCAACCCACTCTCCAATCAGAAACCATACATACTGGTTGCAACAGAATACGTGACTAAATGGGTGGAGGTAGTAGCATTACCAAGAGCGACCGAGGAAACAGTGATTAATTTTTTTTCCAATTTTTTGTGCAATATGGCTTACCCAGAGAAGTAATTACTGATGGGGAGCCACAATTTGTAGGCCACAAGATTGCTTCTACACTGAAGAATCATCACATTATTCACAGAATTACCTCTCCGTATCACCCACAGGTGAATGGGCAAGTGGAGAGTACCAACAAAGTAATTGAAGCTATTCTAACAAAGATAGTCTCATCACACAAACGTGACTAGGTGACTCGACTGCTAGAAGCCTTGTGGGCATATCACATGACTTGGAGGAACACAACTAGATACTCTCCATATCAGCTGGTATTTGGTAAGGAACCCATTTTCCCTATAGAATTTGAGATACAAACACCAAGGATAGCCCAGGAAGTGGGACTAGATTTAAATGAAGCCCAGATTAACAGACTACAACAAATAAATGAATTAGATGAAATTCGGCTATTGGCTCTACAACATACTGCGCTCATTCAACAATAAAGAGCCAAGTGGCACGATTCCCTGATTAAGAAGAAGACATTTCATGAGGGTGACTGGGCTGATCCAGGTGGACATTGGTGGCCACCCGCTAATTCCACGTGGATCCCCTCTAGTGCTTCTTTCAGTTCTTTCAGTTTCCTTAATTATAGTACAGTTTACTATTTTTAGCAGTTTTTCGGGTCCTAAACTTCCAGAGCCGTTTTGAGGCCCTAAACTACGTTTTTTGGGAAATCTACCGCCAGCGATTTTTCTGTCTAAAACTCTCCTTTTTTGTCGTAGTCCTCAGAGAGATCTTTCCAACGGGCTATCATGTGCGTCAAACGGAGATAAGACGACCAATTCACGACCCCGGGAAGTTGATGTACCAACTTACCAAAAAACGGGGCCCACAATTTAGTGTTTCATCTTCCAGGGTTAGGTTTTGGAATGCGAAGGGTTTTTCCATTATTTCTCAACAATAAATAGGCCTTCGAGCCTCATTGTAACACAGTTCAGAGCCATGTAGCCACACATCTCTTCTCAGAGATAAGCTGTCATCGCCCTAGCTGGTTTATTTCCATTTTTGGTTGTAAGCATATTTCAGTATTTTCCATTAATGAAATGAAGTATTATTTCCACTGCATCTTTATGTATATGGTTATCTCTATAATTTGTTACGTTCCTGTTTAAGTCTGGATCAGTGGTATCAGAGCGGTCTACTTTTTCTCTGTTTTTCTTTGCATGTCCCCAACGAGGTCGGGATATAAGGAGTTAGGGCTTGAGCTGGTTGAACCTTTGCAAGACCAGCCTCGCAAATCCCGACGGCCTCCCATGGCAGATGAGAAGAAAGACGAGGGAGTAGGAGATCTTATCAAAATCTTGCTCAAAGAAGCCCTCGAACGACAACGGAACGCGATGATGGAAAACTTTGCCCAAATCCTTCAGCGGCTACCCAAAAGTGACGCATCGGCTTCTAGCAGCTACTCTGGAAATGCCACGCCCTTTAAGGTACAAGTTAATTTTGAAATCCCCATATTCGAGGGTCAGATAGACGCAGATGTTGTAGATAAATGGTTAAATCTGCTAGAGGGTTATTTTTCTGTTCATGAATTTTCGAGTCTGGAAAAGATTGTTTTTGCTCTTCTCAAAGCAGCCCCCCACGTCAAGGACTGGTGGGAAACCTACTGCGAGCAGAAGGATGAAACTACAGGCTTGCTATTTTCAGTCGCACCCACCTGGAATTCATTCCGAGATGCCATTAAGGAGCAATACTACCCTGTTGGAAGCTATGAGGATGAATACATAAAGTGGACCACGCTGCAGTAGGGAAGGGACCAAGACGTGCCGGAGTTCACCAATCTTTTCCATATCCTTCGCACAAAGTTGGGTATCAAGGATTCAGAGCAACATTTGATACTCAAATACCGTGGCTACCTGCACAAGTACATCCAGGAAAAAATACAATTCCTAAACATCCCCTCGCTCGGCGCAGCATACCGGTATGCCGTCAAGGTCGAACAAAAGTTGAAACAAAAGAAGCGAGATTT
>APFE031249331.1:28211-44314 GCA_000404065.3 Pinus taeda
TTCCTCCATTTGCAACCATCACTTGACACTTTGGTGCTGGATATAAGAAGCAATTCAATTCTTTTGCTACCTTACAATGAATAAAATTGTGGGTACTCCTGAATCAATCAACACTATTACCTTTTTCTTCTTGATTTGTCCTTCTATCTTGATGGTTTGAGGAGTGGTAATTCCAGCCAATGCATTACAAGATATGGTCGGATTCATTTCTTCTTTATTTAGGCTTTGTTCCTGGAGTATATCCTCTTTTTTTGACCTTTTTTGCTCCTTTTCTTCTTCCTCTTCACAATACAATCTATGTAGAATAATTTCTTTTAGCACACTTGTGACCTTTAGTGTATTTGCTATCACAACTGTAACAAAGCCCTTTTGCTCTTTTTTCTTCCAATTGTTGTGGTGTCAACCTTATAGGTTGTGGAAGGCTAGGAGTAACAACACTTCCACCTTATATTTGTGACTAGTATGCTTCCTGGTTTCCATAATTTTGCTTTCCATTTTTCTTGCTAACTTGAATGCCTTCTCTAATGAATCAGGTTCCCTAAGGCGAACATCATGTTGTATATTATCCTTTAAAGTCCCTATGAACACATCAATCCTATGCTCCTCCGGAATATTTTTTACCCTTATGTTCAATTTTTGGAACTCCTCAATATGCTCCATTATTGAACCCTTTTGTTTGAGACTTCTCAATTGGCTAAAAAATGTGTTGCTTTTGTATTCTCATAATGTGCTGTCAATTCTTCCATAAAAATTGCCCAAGTGATAATTTGTTTACGAGAGCAAAGCCATTAATAACATACAAATTGATTTGGTTCCAAATATAAAGTTGCAATATGTACCTTTTGTGTGTTTTGCACATTATTGAGATTGAAAAATTGCTCCATCTGTAATATCCATGTTGCGGGATCCTTGCCGTCAAACTTCCTCATATCGATTTTTGGAATAGGGTGGGTCTTCGATCCAACATTAGAGTCTATGGAATCATGATTAACATTTTTTTTGTTCTCATAATGAGTTTCCTTTACTACCATTTCACCATTAGTGACCATTTCCTGTAGCAGCTTATTCATATTTATCTTCAATTCTTCCATCTTATCATCCATGCCATCCATTTTAGCGTCCATGCCAATCATCTTAGCTTCCATGCCATCCATATTAGCTTCTACACCTTTCTTTAAACAATCCATCTTAGCTTCTACACCTTTCTTTAAACCATCCATCTTAATTTCTACATCTTTCATCTTAGATTCTGTTACTTTTTGTGCAAATGACACTTGTTGCACTTGGTCTCATAATTTTGATATATCATGTTGCATTTCTTCCTCTTCTTCATGAGTCATGCTAGAGCTTTCAGGTTGCATACTAGGTGTTTGCATTTTCTTTCCTCGAGGCATCAATTACCAATAATAATGCTTACTATGCCCTTTGAATTCCTTCAAACTAATTTTTCAAATGAAGCTTAAGCAAAAATTAAAAAAAAACTACACACCTTTTTTCACTTTGTAGGAGCTTGATATTGAATCTGATGTATCTTTGTAATTTCGGATCATCCAGTTCTAAAATTGCGACTGGTA
This sequence comes from Pinus taeda, assembly GCA_000404065.3. Classification (NCBI taxonomy): domain Eukaryota; kingdom Viridiplantae; phylum Streptophyta; class Pinopsida; order Pinales; family Pinaceae; genus Pinus; species Pinus taeda. Next base: position 29,786 of record APFE031249331.1, read on the forward strand.
CTAGCCCTCTGCGTCCTCTTTCTAATGCCACTAGTCTGATCCAAATTGGATTCTCCAACAAAGAGTTATGCACAATCTCCCAAGATGACCTAATTATAGACCTTTCTAGAAGAGCGAAATTGTATGAAATGCCACATGTCACTGTTTCAACCTATGGCACTAAAAAATATAAACAAGAAACTAAAATCCATCCTATTTATGTACCTTCTTACAAAATTTCAATATGAAGCTCAGAGAGAAAGTTATGATGATTTTCCCTAGGTCACCTGTTTGGAATGTAACTCAGGAGTTTGCAAAAATACCAACTTTCGCAAATCATATCTTCGCAAATATAGTGCGAAAAGCTTTGAAATTCAGACTGAAGGTTTAGTTCACTTTCATCTCAAAAGGGTTTTTGTTTTTGCTTCTGAAACATTGCAGAAGAAAAGTTATAGCGAAAATGCCACGATGACCTATTTGGAGTAGCGAAACCCTAGAATCCAAAGCTCTGATACCAAATGTTATGAAACCATCTCACAAAAAGATAGAAAAGAGAGATCAACGCCTTAGAATTTAGCCTCTTTGAGAGGAAAACCTCCTTTAAATTACACATATGAACAATTCTTGGATGATTCAAATGACAAAACCTCCTTTCTATATATAGGAGGAGTCTATGGAGTCACAATATAACTGAGCCGACCTAACAATAATAATATAATAGAGGGATTATATGGGGCATAGTAATAAAAATATGGGGATAATAGGGCTTCAAGAATACTAATAAGGGATACAACTACAATAGTAATGCGGTAATCACTAGTATTATAGGGACCTAACACACTTGTATAGCTTGATCGAGAAGGAACATAAGAAAATTTTGTGTATCTCTATGTACATATACCTTTCCAACCAATGTTCTTTTGTCAGGCACAAATTTATGTTTTTTTGGGTTGCAAATTTATGGATCTTTCTATCCAACCGCTCCTCAATTTCTTTCTCTGTTGGATTCCAATGATGCGACATCACTGTTGGACACAGATTGTCATTGATGTCAATATGGAAATATTCAAGGAAGGAGACAGAACCAAAGAAGAGGAGCCACCAGAGGAGCAAACGACACAAAGAGATGACAGAGAAAATGGAGGCATGCAAATAAGTCATTGGAGAAATTATATGTATGCAAGTAACAGCTACAAGCAGAGCCATCAGAGCAACAGAGGTGTAGACAGAGCAAACAGACAACGCAGAAATCCATCGAAGCAACAGAGGACGCAAACAATGATCATAGAGCTTATACTCATGCATTTAACAACTATCACATGTATCCGTGAAACTACCACCACAGCAAACAAAGCCAAAACAAAGCCATCAGAGGAAGTAGATTACATAATCAGGAGCTATCGAAGGCAAAACCCATCTATATATGCATTAACAGCTATCGCATCCATTGCTACATCGCAAGCCATCGAGCCCTGAACCATTGCGATTTGAGATAGCGATTATCGCATCGGCATTTCGGAGTAGGTATCACAAGTGTGTAAGGCCCTAACCATATGTGACTTGCGATCACCGATAGCAATATCGCATCGGACCTGACCCTATGCAACTTGCGATCGCTGATAGCGATATCGCATCGGACCTCCGCCAAGGGAAACCCCCGATTGCGATAAGGTTGCGGACCTGATAGGTATATTAAATTTTGTTTATTATTATATCGCATCTGACACGTTGGGAGGGGAAGTCATGAAGTGTCAAGTGGACCATTACGATCACCGATAGCGATTATCGTATCAGGAATTCGGAGCAGAGGGAACACAGTGTTAAGCGCCCTTTCCTTACGATCGCCAATTCCAATAAGGTTGCGGACCCAACGAGAATATCAACTGCAGTTTATATAATATCGTGTCCAGCAGGGGAATCGGCCATCGGCAATCGACTATGTTATGTGTGAACATCTGGAAGTGGTGGTTCCAATAAAAGGATGACGTGACATAGGAAGCTAAAGCGAATGGAGAAGGGAAGCCAGAAGGTCGAGTGAGTGTTGAGGAAGCTGAAGCTCAAGAGAGCGAGGAGGAAGCCAAAGAGCCAGTGAGCAAGTGGAAACGAATGGAAAAAGGCATGAGAATGTATAAAAACAAAAAAAAACAGAGAATGACAAGTGCGGTTGTTGTGTTGAATACCTTAAGTATGAGATAGTGGAAGTAGTAGAGGCAAAAGGGGTAGTAGAGGTAGCAGAAGCTGAATAGAGTGCAGCAGTGTACTAGTGTATACCAAAGTTGGGTTGAAGCCCAAGAGGTTGGAGCCTCAGAATTGAACAGGACTGAAGTCATTCGGGGTAGGTGCTCCTAAGTGTAGAACCACTGCAAAACAGAGTTGGTGCTCTGGAGGTTGGAGCCTCACTAAAGTCCAAGTTGGAGCTTGGCAACTAATTCACAATTAGATTTATAATTATATTGTATTTATTTCATTGCACTGTCTTGAGTTTTAATAAAAGCATTTATTCCAATTATTGATCTCTGTGTTATGTGTATACATATACATATATATATATATGCTTTTGGCAATCACTAGAACAAAAAATAATAAATACTGATTCACCCCCCTCTCAGTATTTCCAACAATTGGTATTAGAGCGCAGGTTCTTCATACTAAGCCTAACAGCTTGAAGAAGGATCCGCAACCATGATGAGAAATCACGAAGCATCAGGAAGACCTCCTTTGCTCGATGGCACTAACTTTGGTTTCTAGAAGAAAAGAATGACCTACTACTTAATTTCCCTTGGACCTGAAGTCTGGCATTTTTGTCAAAATGAATACCAAACGACTTCCACTCTTCCAACAGACCAAGACGACAGGAAATCCTACATCGCAAATGCAAAGGCCATGAACTCCATCACTAGTGGAATCACTGATTGAGTTTACAAAAATCATGCACTGTACCTCTGCTAAAGAAATGTGGGAGAAGCTAGTTGGCTTGTACGATGGAGACTCAAAATTCAAAAAGGCAAAGATTCAAACTCACAGAAGACAATTTGAAAGTTTGAGGATGGAAGATGAAGAAGATATTGCAGCATACCTCCTCTGAGTAGCTGAAGTGGTAAATTCTCTGAAAGGATTGGATGAAAAAGTGGAAGAAAGTACCATTGTTCAAAAGTTATTAAGGTCTCTTCCAAATAGATTTGACTCCAAAATAAGCCCTATAGAAGAAGAAAAGGATATAAATACCCTCAAAATGGATGAACTCCATGGAATTCTCACTACCTATGAAATGAGGAAAGGTGGGCCAAGCTCCAAAGATGTAGCATTCAAGGCCTCAAAGTCAAAGAAAGGGAAAGAAAGGAATGATTGTAGTGATGAGTCAGATGTGGAATCTGAATTGGCTCAATTTGTACGAAAGCTAAAGAGAGGATCTAAGCTTAAAGGTAAGTATCCTCTTATCTGTTTTAAATGTGGTAAATAGGTCATTATGTAGCAAAGTGTCCTCCTAAACATGACAATGATGATGAGGGAAATTCTAAAAGAATGGCATACAAAAAGAAAGGGTTCAATAAGAAAAACTTCTTCTCCAAGCAAGATGAGTCTAATGAGGATGAGTTTATGGTCATCAAAAAGAAATCAGATGAGGAAAGTGATCATGATGAAAGCCAAGAAGCATTATTCATGGCACTCACAGATGATGATGACTCAGGGCTGGAAGGAAGTGTAGATGAACTATTAATAAGTGTCATTGAAGAAAATGAGAAACTACGGAACAAAATCATTTCTCTCAAAGTGGAAAACGAGGAAATAAGAAGGAGAGAAGATCTCTTGGAAGCAAAACTTAAAGAAAAAGAAGAGGCCTGTGAGGAACGCGAGGCCGAAATAGTGTCTCTGAGAAAGGAGTTGGAGCAAATTAAAAAGGGCTGTAAAAGCTCTCAAATACTTGAGACTATTCTGAAAAATCAAAAAACTCAATATGACATGTCTGGAATAGGTTTCAAAGGAGAATCCTCGAGCACTAAGAATAGTATGAAAATCTATGTTGATGCACTCTCCTGCAATCCAAAAGATGAAAAAGTATGTTGTCAAAAGTGCATCCCAGATCCCAAGAATGAAGAGAGAAATACTCCAAAGAAGAATGTGGAGTCTAATCATGGACACTACAACAAATACAAACCTGTACACCACCAAGGGTCCATCGCAAATCCAAAGGACAAGGGAGGAGTAATTCCCAGGAAGGAAATTGACTCAAACTGTGGTTGCTTCAAAACCATCTTTCTTGGACACTGCTTTCACTGTAAAAACTTCGGTCATCAAACCAGACATTGTATGGCTCACAGAAGTGAAAAGACAACGAAAGGACCGAGTAATCAACTCATATGCCCCCAAAAGGCAGGGACAAATCAAAACCTTCAATTCATTTGATCCCTTGACCAAATTTGATCTGATTTTCTCTTTCTGCTACAATAATGGACACTATGAACAAGACTGCTGACTCAAAGGAAGAAAGATGAGTAGCAAGAACTCTAGCATGGGAAAATGTGGTCTGGCTCTATTTTCTCAAAATAATGGAAACTAGTGGTTTGTAGATAGTGGGTGCTCCAGACACATAACAGGAGACAAAAGGAAGTTTGTCTCATTGAGCAAAAAGGAAGGGAATGTGTCTTTTGGAGGTGGAACTGGCAGAATTGCGGGAAAAGGAACAATTACTCTGATCAATGGAAAAGGAAAAGCTCAAGATGCTCTGCTGGTTGACGGACTCAAACACAACCTTCTGAGTGTCAGCCAAATCTGTGATCAAGGACATAAGGTTGTTTTCAACACCAAATATTGTGAAATAAGGAAGTCTTCCTCAAGGAAACTTGTGGCAAAAGGGGTGAGAACACCAGACAACATTTACATTCTAAACAAGATTCAGGAAAATAAATGCTACTTGAGTCAGACAGATGAGAGTTGGCTGTGGCACAAGCGACTTGGATATACAAGCTTCGAAAATATGATTAATATCAGCAAGATCAAAGCTGTACAAGGCATCCCAAGACTGTTCAAAACAAATCAAGCAGTGTGTGGTCCATGTCAACATGGAAAGCAGACCATAACCAGCCACAAGACAAAGGAACACTGTACATCGAAGCCATTGGAGATCATCCATGCTGATGTGTGTGGGCCAACTAGAAATCAAGCACTCTAAGGAGAAAGGTACTTTGTGTTATTTGTTGATGATTATACTAGAATGATGTGGATATATTTCATAAACTATAAATATGAAACTTTTGAGTGTTTTAAGAATCTAAAAGCCCTTGTAGAAAATGAAAAAGATTCAAAAATTAAGTGCCTTAGAACAGCTAGAGGAGGAGAATTCACATCAAACGAGTTTAGTGAGTTTTGTAATATCCATGGAATTAAAAGGGAATTCTTGGCTGCCATAACACCACAGCAAAATGGGGTAGTTGAAAGAAGAAATTGAACAATCCAAGAAATGGCAAGAAAAATGTTATTAGTAGCAGACTTCCAACCTAAATTCTAGAGAGAAGCAGTATGGATAGCTGTCTATACATTGAATCAAACTCAATTAAGACCAAATTGTGAAAAAACCCCTTATGAGCTATGGAAAGGAAGACCTGCTTCGGTGAAGTACTTCAAGATCTTTGAAAGAAAGTGCTTCATAAAAATAAATGATGGCTCACCCAGAAAGTTTGATTCTTGGGTTGATGAAGGGATATGATCCAGGTGGATATTGGTGGCCACCCACTAATTCGACTTAGATCCCCTCTAACTTCATGCAGTTTTTTTCAGTTTCCTTAATTATAGCACAATTTACTATTTTTAGCAGTTTTTCGGGTCCTAAACTTCCGGAGCCGTTTTGAGGCCCTAATCGTCTTTTCCGTCGTAGTCCTCAGAGAGATCTTTCCAACAGGCTATCATGCGCGTCAAACGGAGATAAGACGACCAATTCGCGACCTCGGGAAGTTGATGTACCAACTTACCCAAAAAAACGGGGCCCACAATTTGGCGTTTCATCTTCCAGGGTTAGGTTTTGGAATGTGAAGGGTTTTTCCATTGTTTCTCAACAATAAATAGGCCTTCGAGCCTCATTGTAACACAGTTCAGAGGCATGTAGCCACACATCTCTTCTTAGAGATAAGCTTCCATCGCCCTAGCTGGTTTATTTCCATTTCTAGTTGTAAGCATATTTCAGTATTTTCCATTAATGAAATGAAGTATTATTTCTATTGCATCTTTGTGTATATGGTTATCTCTATAATTTGTTGCGTTCCTGTTTAAGTTTGGATCATGGGCTCTTCTTTACAATTCTAGGTTTCAAGACTTCCCTGGTAAACTGCAAACTAGATTGTTTGGCCCCTATGAAATAAAGGAAGTACATGACAATGGCAGTCTTACATTGGCCACCATTGATGGGTCTAGTTTTTCCTTCAAAGAAAATGGGCAAGAGGTACACCTCTACCAAAAACCACTCGCAAGATAACCATTTTACCAACAGATACGTGAAGACTCCACCATGCAAATCTTAGCTGCAGAAGGAAATCCTTTGGTAGCTTCATTATTGTAAAAAGTTATTCCTTTTTGTAAAAACTATAAATATGATTGTTGATTTGATTTTCTGCGTTTTCTTTTTTAGCCATTCCCACTTTGGAACAACACATTTGATTTTTGTTGTTCCCTCTTCGAAGCAACACTTTTGATTTCTGTTGTTCCCATTTCGGAACAACATTTTTTATTTTTGTTGATCCCATTTCGGAACAACATTTTGGATTTATGTTGTTCCCATTTCGGAACATCATTTTTGAATTTTTGTTGTTCCTACTTCGGAACAACACATTTGATTTTTGATATTCCTACTTCAGAACAACACGTTTGATTTTTGTTGTTCCTACTTCAGAACAACACATTTGATTTTTGTTGTTCCCACTTCGGAACAACACGTTTGATTTTTGTTGTTCTGACTACGGAACAACATGTTTGATTTTCATTGTTCCCTCTTCGGAACAACACATTTGATTTTTGTTGTTCCCACTTCGGAAAAGCACGTTTGATTTCTGTTGTTCCTACTTCGGAATAACATGTTTGATTTTTGTTGTTCCTACTTTGGAACAACACATTTGATTTTTGTTGTTCCCACTTCGGAACAACACGTTTGATTTTTGTTGTTCCTACTTTGGAACAACACATTTTATTTTTGTTGTTCCCACTTCGAAATAACATATTTGATTTTTTTTGTTCCCTCTTCAGAACAACACGTTTGATTTTTGTTGTTCCCACTTTGGAACAACACGCTTGACTTTTGATGTTCCTACTTCGGGACAACACGTTTGATTTTTTCTATTCCTACTTCGGAACATCACATTTGATTTTTTTTGTTCCGAATGTTTGATTTTTGTTGTTCCCACTTCGGAACAACAATTTTGTTTTTGTTGTTCCCATTTTGGAACAGCACTTTGTTCTTTGTTGTTCCCACTTTAGAATAGCACTTTTGTTTTTGTTGTTCCCACTTTAGAACAACATTTTTGCCTTTTTCATTCCCACTTCAGAACAACACTTTTGTTTTTGTTGTTCTCACTTCGAAACAACACTTTTTGTTGTTTATTGTTCAAATACTACCTTTTTCTTAGAATTTGTTGTTTTTCCTTCTTTGGACCAGCATTTTTGCTTCCTAAAGTCATGTTTTTTTTCCTTGTAATGTTGAACACCACTCCAGGACTATTCCTAGCTAATATTAGCCCCATTTTTTTATTCCCTTTAATGGCATGAAGTACAATACTTTTATAAGGACGAGAATTATGGATTCTATTAAATCAGGTGAATATCCTTAACGTTATCATCTTTAACAAGACAACTTCTTGATGATAGATTTCTTAAAAAAAGAATGGAGAGGGACAAAATTATTTATACATTACTTTGTTTTATTGATTTATGTTGTATATAATATCGATTGATCATCTTTACCATGCCAGTTCCACCCCTCCTAGTTATAATCATTTCTGTCTATTATAAGTGAGATTATGAGTATATTTTTTCTATTAATATGTTCAACTTCTTCCACCATCCCTGCTCTTAAGGAGTGCTGAGCCTCCCTATATTTATTATAAAAATGTGTAAAAAAAACAAATTTTTCCTACAGATAGAGGATAGGGGGTCTCATTAAGAGCCATCCTACCATGTTCATAAGGATGCAGCAATGTGACATTCCCACTATGGCAACCACACCAGGTTATGTTCCAAGGGATGATATCCTTGGAACGGGAGGTCTCATCACGAGCCGACCTAATCACTTTTTGCTACTTCGCAGTGAATGGTAGTGTGGTCATCTGGTTACGATGTGAGCACACTGATCTCTTTTGTAGAAACAACAATGGAATTCTCTAACTATAAATTGAGGATCCTGGCTCATATGGGTTAAAAAGCAACTTCGTCAAGGCTATGGACGCCTACTGGCAACAAAAGCTTTGCTTATGGTATTGATGTTCCATTTCAACATCAATAATTATTATAATACCCTCTTCTTACTTTTCTTTTTATTAGAAGAATTATTTCCTTAATTTCTCCCTATGTTGAACCTTTATGCATGAGTTAATGTTTTTAACCAATCATATCATTTGTAGCTGGAATATCATCAGCAAAGCATTTTTCTTGCATATTGTCATCCTTCTTCCTTACCGCATAACCTATCATCAACCAAAACATCTTATCTATTATCAATAACCATCATTGCACACCCCGCTTTCATAATATCTACACCTTTTACAGTCCTCTCATTAATATACATACTTTGTCCCATATTAATGTCGTATCTTTCACCCTTGTACATTGCCGTCAGAACAACATTACCTATCCAATCGGTCGTAGGCGACCTCTCATCTTGAAGGAGGGAGGGGACCTTCATCACACTCGTGCATGAGGTATAACTATTTTATTGGATTTCATAGGTTGATATGGTACTCTATGATCATGTGACATGTGGCAAAATAATAGTCCTCAAAATTATGAATTTTTGTTTAAAATTGGAAAGCTTAGCTGTTACAACTTGCTATTCTTTCTCTCTATTGATGTTTGTTGCTGTGTTTTCTCCTCTGCACTAATCCTTTACAATAGTAGGAAGAACTCAAGCATTATGGGTGGTAAGTCAATGCACTGAGAATATCTAGTGCTAGAAATCTCCGACAGAGAAAGAGAAATTCTGGTGCGCACAGGGTGGATAGCATACCTCACAAGATTTCAGCCCACCAGTGAGGAAATCGCTATTGAATTTCTACAGGATCTGTAGAATGGGAAATCCCTGGTGAGAGGTAGAAAAATTACAATATCAGATGCTGTAATAGCTGAAATATCTGGGCTACCGACGAAAGGAACTACATGGCCAAAGAAACACATAATGTTACAAGACGCGGTGGACATTTTCAGAGATGCAGGCGAGGAATTAATCAAGAAAGGCAAGGGCATACAACCATCTTCTCTAGCAAAACCATGGCATGAGTTAAAAAATATTATCGAGAGGTACATTACCTATGATGGAAGACAAGACGTGGTAAGACCACGAAAACTCAAACTTTTAGCTATTTTGGAACAAAATATCACTGTTAATTTGCCATCTTTCTTGAATTTATTACTGCATGATACCGCTGATAGAATAAGACAGGCTAGGCACCTAGAAACCGTAGTTAGCCACCATGGATTGATAAGAATAATTGTTACCCACAACCTCGTTCAACAAAGCTTAACTTGGGATGGTCTCATAGAGCCCCTGGAGATTAGCCAAAACCCTGTAATTCAAAGTCCTGAAATTTTGGCAATAAGCCAACAGGGCCGTGTTCCAAAAAGGAAAAGGTCTACCCTCTCAAACATTGAACCCCACAAGCACAACTAGTCTGCAAGGTTATATCTGGCCCAGAGAATGTCTGTAGATAGCGTTGAACAACCTGTAGAACCATCCAGGCCAATTAGTATACAGGACTCTAAGTTGGAACCAGAGGAAGAATTTGAACAAAGGGAAGAATGTCATTCAGAATCAGAACCTGCAGAAAGGCCAATTCAAGACAAGAACCCGAGGAAGAGGATAGACCAAACTCAGAACAAGAAAGGGCACAACACCTTGATGATGAACTAGAAAATGAAGAAAAACTACCTCAAGAATCAACCATGAGTCCCCAAAATGATATTCTACGGGATTTTGAGACAAGGATGGCTCGGGTCCTGGAAAGCCTAAATGCATACATGCAGCTTGGAGGATCACTTGATCCTAACTTAATGGAAGCTCAATCCCCAGAAGGTTCTGGGCATACAGAAATTTTGCCCTCTGACCAAGAAGAGGAAGTAGACACAGAAGCTATTCATGAATTAGACAACTAGTCTGGTGACACAGTTCTATTGGAACCAACCATGATAAACAACAAGAATCTTTAGATGTAGAAGCTATTGACGAGCCTATTAGTATAAAAGATACTCCTCAGAAGAGGTAAGTAGCCGGAGCAAAACTAAAGAATCTGAGACACAAATATCAAAAGCTTCAAAAGACTGTTAAAAGGCTACGCAGGAATCTTAAAAGAATTTCAAATGACAAAGGCCAGAACACCACTCCTGAGGTAGTCTCTATGGCTACACAAACAAAAAATTGTAAGGTTAGGTCAATAGAGACCCAAACAGAACTCATTCCTACTTGAACAATAGCCACCCAGGAAAATTTGCATGCAGAATTAGTAGATGCAGCTATTCAGATGGAGGGTTGGCCCTCCCACAACAAGGAAGTACAGACCAAGGAAATATCCTCTTGTAGCACAGGCACTCAAACAAAATAACAAGCCAAGGGTATCCTGTCTAGGAAAGACCCTATGCTCCTAAAGCTACAGAAAGAACTAATGCAAGGCCAACTTGCTCTAGAATGATGTGAACAAGAGATAGTCCCTCTACAAAAATATCAAAAATTGCATAAACAATTTAGGGAATTAACCATAACTGAAAATGGGACCTTTGATAAATTGAGACAAGAAGAAGAAAGCTGAAGAAGGTAAAGACCAAGCTAGACAGATCCAGGAATCAAATAGACACCATTTTCTTGCTATATTCAGATGTCTTGACTTGTAGGTCTCCAGCCACAAATCATGCCATGTTCTTCTTAGAACGGTACTTATTGTTAAAGATTAAAGCTGTAAGAGCTGGCAACCCAATCAAGTTAAAGACAACTGAATATTTTATAAGTTGCTGGAAGGAAATGGGGCAAAAGTCCAAAGGCTTCTTTGCAAACTTTATCTGCATAATTTCATATTAGAAGGAGAAGTTGATAAGAACCCTAGCCCTTTTGTTGGAGATATTCAATTCCAGGCTTTTATCTCTTTTGTAGTTAATCAACTTAAGTGGTTTAAGTGATCCAAATTGGATCCATAAAAATTCTCAAAGTTCAATGACTGTATCAAATCAGGACAGACTTCAAAAACTTGTGAACAAAGAGCTATCAGGAAGACCTCTGGACAGTGGCAGTTTGTAGCCAGCAAGTAATGAAGAGGACCTCAGTCAAAGCATGCTGACCGAGGCCCATGGAGACCGCACAGGATGCAAACTAGTAGTTAGGAAGTCTGGATTGGAAAACATAGGTCGTTTCTGATGTGCAATTAGTGCTAATCGTGCATCGCTGGGAAAAAACCCTCAAGAAGGAAAAGCCTCGAGCACTCGGTCGCATGGGAAGCTAGGAAACATTAAGGAAAGCGCTAAAGCAAAAGGCGGGCCCCACACTCCAAAAACTAGCAAAATATCAGAGGCATGTTGGGCAGTAAGCGGATTTGGCAAGAGAATGAGCGATTCCACACATTACACGATGCGTGTCCAACGGATGAGAGAGAAAACCGCCTCTCATTGTGGGCTAACGGTCGAGCAAGTAAACCACGTAATAAGAACGAACACCGTAGGATATGGGGGCTCCAGATCTGATGGAGGAGATTGCGCCCGATGAATGACCAAATCTAGAGGGAGAATTAAGTTGCAGTGTATAAAAGTCTGAAGTCCGATTTGACCACTGAGTTGGTAGATGAATCATTACACAGTGTAACCAAAATACCGAACCATTTGAGGAAGAGTTGGCGCAGTTCATGAGAGGACAAGTGGCCACTTCCCTACGAGACATTACACAGTGGCGATGATGCAGAGGCAGGGAACTCCAAGCGAACAATAGCAGGTGATCTGAAGGGGTGGAAGAGGAGGTGAATAGTCATAAGCCGCATTGTCTTTAAGCCATGAACAGACAAAGAATGAAAGAGAGAGCGTGAAGTGAGAGTAAAGCGAGCACTGTAAGAAAGAAGGAGATAGTGAGACAGAGAGACGAAACAGAGAATAAGCAAGAAGCAGAAAATAGAGAGCCGAGCTAACCTGTAGAGTAAGGTAGCATCGAGCACATAGAGGGATTAAGAGGTTCGAGCAATCCCTGAGAGGATATCTGTCCCGAACTGGGTACCAAATTGGACTCATCCCATTCATGACCAGTTGAGGTCGAGACTTAGCAAGGAAGAGTCTATGCACTCTAGTGGATTGGGGAATCCAATAACCACCCTGCTAAGCATCATCTCTTGCAGGAGACTCAAATTGAGCTCCTTATTGTAAAGACTTTGTTTAAAGACACAATAAAAAAAGGCCACCACTGAAAGTTAGACAGGAGACATAGCTCAGGAGAATTGGGTGAACTTCTTGTTAATTTGTTGTGTTATTGTATTTGCTTACTGTGTTTCTCTTACTGTTTTCCATTTTCCAGTGTCTGTGTATTTTGCAATCTGATCGATCCGTTGCCTAAGATAACATAGAAACACACTAGCACATGAGTTTTTAATACCTTCATTCATTAATTAATTTAACTGAGATCGCTCAAGAGTGATTTTCAGATCAAGTGGTATCAGAGTCCAAGGCTGTTAAGGTTAGACAAGCTTATGTTGGATTTAGCTGTTGAATGCTAACTAGATCAAAGCTCAAATTAGGAGAAGGAGAGTTGGTCAAAACCAATCCTGAAAATTTGGAGAGTCTATCCTCGGAAGACAATGTCAGAGGAAGGTTCTATGCAACAAGACCTTCAATTCATAGATCATTTCCTAGCCATAAATTCCATGGTGGAGGAAATGTATAGGGACTTTAGAAAACACAAAGATGAAGATTCATCAAGCTCCAAACAAGATAAAGGAGAAGATGAGTCTCACTTCCATGACCACTCAAAAGGCAGGGGGAAAGAAGAAAGATTTCTCACACCTCCTAATAGCCCTAAACATAAAAAGAAAGCATCTTTGATTAAACTGGATGTTAAATTCGATTTACCTATATATGATGGAGAGTTGAATGCAGAAAAGTTGGACAATTGGAATAGATAAATTGATGCTTATTGCAAAGTGTAGAATAATGATTCAGACAAGAGCAAGATTCAGCTGGCAAGCCTACACATTGGAGACACTGCCTTGGTTTGGTGGGAAGGTAGGACCCAAGTTGACCTGAAGAGACATGGTAAGACTATCTCTATCTAGAGTGAATTTGTTTATGCAATCAAAAAGCAGTCCTATCCATTGGCCTACATGCAGCAAGCCATGATGAGCTGGCAAACTCTTCGATAGTTGAAAGGGAAAAGTGTACAGGGATACACCCAAGAATTTAGAAAGAGAGCATTGGTTCTAGGAATCTCATTAGACTCACCTGAGACTCTGTTGAAGTACATTGGTGGTCTACACAGCTACATGAGGCACACTATCCTCATGTTTAATCCCACTAGAATAGATGAGGTATCTATTCAAGCTACTCATCTAGAAGCTAAAGGATAGAATGGAAGTCCAGAAGTTGGGGGATCATCCCAACCCACTCCAAGCAAGAATAAGGAGAAAAGAAAGCAGAAATGGAAAGCAAGGAAGGCTAACACTGCATAGAAAAGCAAGACTTCAGGCACTCACTGTAAAAAGGATGGTCATGATGATGAGCACTATTGGATTCTGCATCTAGAGCTGAGACCTGAGAAGTTTGAGGGCAAGAAGAAGAAGACTTAATAGGGAGGCCCTGGAAATTGAAAAAAGGACTCATAATCTTAATAGGGATGATGGCTGGAAGATCAGCAGCTGCTGGATCCCAACCCTGTCTTCCTAGCCTCCGCAGTCCCTTCTGGGTAAGGCCTTAGTATTTCTTGTTTCCTTCCCTTTGGGGTTGGTTCCCTTGGTGTGTTAAAATATTTTTTGGTCCGTATTCTCTCCCCTTTTAATTATCGTCCTAATGATATAATTTAATCCCCTCTTTTTTTTTCCTTTTTTTTTTAAAGATTTATTTTGGGTTGTTATCCTTCCATTAAAATTGTTTTATTTATAACCTAGCTTATTATATGGGTAATTAAAGATAAGTTGAACTTTCCTTAGAATGTAAGGTATTTTTTATTTCTTATTAGCCTAAAGAATTTTAACGACCTTTGGCGGTTTAGAATTAATTAATTAATAAAATTTGTATTGATGTAATAAAGTAATGAGTTAATATTAATTTTCATTGATTCATTTATATAAAAATAGAAAATGAAAAATAGAAAATAAAATAAAAATTAAAAAGTAAAATACTACT